>MDKI01225086.1:0-30243 GCA_005239505.1 Nicotiana paniculata | reverse complement strand
AGAAAATATATATATACATATATATGTATATTATATAATATATATATATATGTATATATATATATATATATACATGTGTATTTTATCTTCTTTTATTCAATAAAAAAAAGGGAGGTGTGACAGAACCCATAATTGATTACTCGAATGTTATGTAACTGAACCCCTATTTACCGTTATCCTTTGTAATGCCTCATTAATGTCAATTAGTCATTAATGAATAACCATAGCAGCAGTCGTACGTTATAAGAATCTTCTATATAAGGGAGGGGAATACAGCTTGTAAAGGCATCTGATTCTCGAAATACAATCAACTTCAATCTTTTATTTCTGTAATATTAATTATTATTCGTTTTTCCATTATCTCGATTATCAGTAACCTGTATTCATTTTAAAAATAAGATTTAGTCAAAGGGTCTAATTCTTTGGTTAAACAATGGTGATAACCAATCCATGCCTAGAATTACATCAAAATCAACCATACTGAGTAACATCAAGTCCACTCGGGTCTCCAGACCCCCAAAAGGTATAAGACATGACTGATACACACGGTCCACAATAATAGTATCGCCCACCGGAGTCGAAACATGAATAGACGTAACTAAAGACTCACGAGACATATTCAGAAAGTGGGTAAAATAAAATGAAACATACGAGTACGTGGAACCAGGGTCAAATAAAGCCAAAGCATCAGTCTGACAAACTGAAATAGTACCTGTAATCACCACATCGGATGCCATCGCATCAGGCCTAGGCAGAAGTGCATAAATACGTGGCTGGCCCCCACCTGCTTTACCTCCCCCTCTTGGACGACCTCTAGCTGCCTGACCACCACCCCTAGTTGCCTGGGTAGGTGGTGAAGTGACTAGGGCTGAAGCTGAGGGTTGAACCTTTAACTGAGATGAACTACTTGGACGACGGGGACACTGCCTCCACTCATGTCCGAACTCTCCACACTCATAAAAACTACCTGGAGCTGGAGATGAAAACTAACAAGAACCTCTACCACCATGATAACCACCAGATGAACCTCGCATAGAAGAACCCTGATAAGATGATGCTCGGGCGGAGCTCTGAGCTGGAAGGGCGCTAAAAGATGAACGTCCCTGATAAGAATTGCGAGGACCCTGCTCCGACGATACACCACTATAAGTTGGGCGAGCTGACTATGGAGGTCTAAATGGACGACTTCTGCTAGGCTGAAATTTCCCTCTGGGAGGAGCACCACTGAAATTACCTGATCCCAGAGGCCTCTTGGCCTCCCTCTCCTTACGCTTCTGCCTGCGAACCGACTCAATGTCCCGAGCTATATCAACAACCTGCTCAAACGTGGCTCCAGACAACCTCTCTCTGCATCAAAATCCGAAGCTTATACGTGAGACCATCCACAAATCTCCTGATATGCTCCCTGTCAGTGGGGACTAACTCCGAAGCATGTCTAGCCAACTCAAAAAACCTCATCTCGTACAAAGTAACTGACAACTCTCCCTGGCGCGGCTGCTCAAACTGCCTGCGCTGCTCTACTCTGTGGGACTGAGGAACATATTTATCCACAAGGATTGTGGAGAACTGCTGCCAGGTGAGCGGTGCTGAACCAACCAGCCTACGCCTCTCGAATTATTCCCACCAAGTAAAAGCACCACCAGCAAACTGATAAGTAGACAATGAAACCCCGTTGGTCTCCAGAATACCCGCAGTACGAAGCATCTTCTGAAATTTATCAAGAAAACCTTGGGCATCCTCGCCCTCTGTACCGCTGAAGGTCGGAGGCTAAAGTCTGTTGAACCTCTCCAACCTGCGTTGCTCATCCTCAGGCATAGCAGGGACCACATAACCCTGAACCGGAGCCACTGGCTGAACTGGGGCTGCTCCCGGTGCCTGAATACCTCGTACAACTGGCTTAGGTGCCTGGGCAGCTGGAGTCTGATTGTCTCCCCCGGCCTGAGCTGCATTGGCAGTAGTGGTCATAGCCATTGCCTGAGCTAAACTGGAACACACCGTCAATATCTGAGCCAGGGTCTCCTGATGACCCAGAATAACAATAGGCACAACAGGTGCCTGAGCCTGTCCTGCTAGAGCAACGTCGGTGGGAACCTGATCCTAAACGATAGGGGGATCCTGTGGCACTGTCTCGGCTGCTGCACGAGCAGGTCCCCCAGCTCTACCAAGGCCCCGATCCCTTGTGGGTATGGCTGGTGCCTGGTCACCCTGATCGGTATTGCGTGTCCTCACCATCTGTGAGAGAATGAAACAACATAAGTTTTGATTTAAAGAATCAATAGATTGGCAAGAAAGAGTTCAAAAAGATATAGATGTTTCCTAAGAGTTCTGCAGCCTCTCGAAGATAAGTACAGACGTCTCCGTACCGATCTGCAAGACTCTACTGAACCTGCTCATGACCGTTGAGTCCTATGTAACCTAGAGCTCTGATACCAACTTGTCACGATCCCAAATCCTAACAGGACGTGATGGCGCCTATCGTGGTACTAGGCTAGCTGACCATCACCTTACTACGCATTTATTCAATTATAAAATTTCACAATTTAATAATAAGTAGCAACCATGTAATTTAAGTCTTAGAGTTCCAATAATAGTCTTACAACTCTAAACAAAATCTCCCAAGACTGGAGTCAACATGGTCACGAGCATCTACGAAATAAAACTAACTCTACTAATGTCTTAAATAAAGTCTAGGAATGAAATTCTAAAAACTAAATAAGGAAGGGAAGTGGAGAAGCTGTGGACGCTGAATAGCTACCTCGAAATCCCGTAATTGTTGCTAACGAACTGAGACAGCTACTGCTCCGGACCGTCACCTGAATCTGTGCACAGAGGCACAGGGAGTCTTTATGAGTACGCCAACTCAGTAGTAATAAAAATAAATCACAATCTGAAAATTATAAAACACAGTACAGATACACAATTTCACAAAAGCGAGTAAAACATCAAGTCACCAGGTAGTATTTGTCAAATACATAAGTTCGAAATCAGTTTCCAGAAAGCCTTTGAAACAAGTGTAATATCAGTATATCTCAGTAAAACTCTCAATAAAAATCAGTTTGAAAATGAAGTAAATCATAGTTCGAAAACTTAGTAAAATCATCATAAATCTGCCCCTCGGGCTAAAATCAGTTATTGTAATAGTTTCCCCTCAGGCATTCTCTCAATCACTCAGTATCAGTCATTACTCAGTATCAGCTCCTACAGCCCAAGCGCTATAACAACATAAGTCCTGAAAGCCTCCTTACAATATAGTCCTGAAAGTCTCTCTCATATAAGGCCTGAAAGCCTCCTCACCTCTCATGTAAGGCCTGAAAGCCTCCTCACCTCTCATATAAGGCCTGAAAGCCTCCTCATAATATAGGAATCATCAAGAGAGGTCAGCACAAAACATACCCTTAATGAAGATACTACTATGGAACTGTAGGGGGAAAATACATCTGATTTCAGAAAGAACCTCAGAGCAGTCCTTCCTTGGAACAATCCCAACATAGTATGTCCGTTGAAACAAAAATGAAGGAAGCAGTGCACGAAGCACTAATGTTGGAAGTAGGGTTTACCAATATGCTACACGTTGATGCAACAGGCTATTCAGGGGGGGTGACTATGTTGTGGAAGGATCATGGAGTGGCACATATGGACCCCATTTCAGTCACCAGTCAGAAAATCCATAAAAATGTCCTGGTAGGTCCCACTAGCCCACCATTGATACTTTCTCTAGTTTATGCAAGTACTAGGTTTAATAATAGGAAAATTTTATGGCAGAACCTAGAACAGATCTCTGTAACCCATTGGGTCCTGTGTGGGGATTTTAACGAAATTACTGTGATTGCGGATAAATTTGGGAAAACCCCTATTAATAATAATCGAGCATATGCCTTACTAACCTGTCTCCAAAATATTAACATGGTCGATCTAGGGTTTACAGGATCCTTACTTAGTCAAACCTTAGAAGTACTAGAAATAGACTAATCTTGGAAAGACTATATCGGTTCTATGCAAACCCATCATGGCTTAGCACGCACCCTGACTCCACTATCACACACCTCCCACGCACCCACTCAAATCACTGCCCAGTCCTATTGTCACGATCAAAAACATTAAAGCCTACCAAGTTATTTAGGTTGGAAACCATGTGGTTCAGTCGCCCGGAATTTAACAATATTGTTAAACACCACTAGCATCAATCCTCCATATATCATAATGCTATAAGAAAAACTTCACCACCCACGTCAAATATTGGAATAAGACTACTTTTGGGAATATTTTTCACACAAAAAAGGTCTTACTAGCAAGACTAGCGGGACTTCAAAATATGAACAATCCTAATAAGTCTTTATTCCATCAAAGCCTAGAAAATAACCTTCGTGAACAATATAACTTAGTACTAAAACAAGAACAAGATTTTTGGAAGTTAAAATCTAGAGTGCATATGGAAAAGTATGACCAAAGCAAATGCTCTATTCCGCTCAAGTCTTCATGGAACACAGGAGATGGAAAAAAAATCAATCTATGGAATGATAATTGTTTCCTCATAATAATTGTTTACGCTACTCAATATATAAGCCTCTACAACATATGAATGAACAACAAACAGTGTCATCATTCTTTACAAATCATTCGTGGTGTTTTGATAGATTATCATTAACCCTACATCCTGATACTGTACATCAAATCAAAAACATCCACATCCCATTCTGAACCAAACCTGATCAATCCTTCTGGAACTAAACATCTCTTGGAAACTTTACCACAACGTCAGCTTATCTACTACAACTCTAGATCAACAACCAAACAAAACAACCCAACGCTGCCAATAACTCTTGGATCTAGCAGCTTACGTGTTTGAATAAGCTGAAATATTTCATGTGGCTACTTGTACACCACAAATTACCTACTAAAAACTTCCTGTTCAGAAAAAAAATATACTCCAAACAAACCTTTTCCAATTCTATCCACCGTAGTAGAGACATATATCACATATTCCTCTCGTGCAAGAACTCATATCACTTATGGACTTTGTTCAAATTACAAAGACCTCAAGTACACAAATTTGTCCACTGGATAAAGGATACGTGTCACAAAGGCACTACCATCAACACAACAAATGCCTCTTTGAAAACTCCAAACTCCACCCTACTGCCTCTCATCCTTTGGAACAATTGGATTAATAGGAACTCAAACCTCTTCAACCGCACCACTTCTATCACATGCCACAACAAAATTAAGACACAAATTGCTGAATTCATTTCACTCGCACTGATTACTGTGAAATCAAATCCTAGGCTTCACATACCACTAAGATGGTTCCCACGTACTAACCACTACAAGCTAAACATTAATGGAGCTTATGACAAAAACAATCAAACCAGTGGCATTGGTGGAATCATCAGAGATCACAACGGCAATTAGATAGTGGATTTTGCGCAGAAGGCAACTGCAGCATCCGCTCTTCATGCTGAACCGCTGGCACTAATGGAAGGACTACAACTCTCCTTCAAAAAAATCTCTTTCTCACTATAGCAGAAACAAATTCACAACTATTATGTAACTTATTTAAAGATGAAGAACCACGCTAGTCACATCTTCTTCGTGATTGTAGTTTTTTTCTTGATGCTATTGGAGTGAAATAACTCATATATATCGGGAAGACAACACTGTAGCAGACACTCTAGCAAAGTATAGAAACACCAAGCAATAAACAATAACAGACGAAGATAACACTATGTACTGGGAAACACCTCCGAACTTTATTTTATAATTTTTTTTGAAGATAAATTGGGAAAAACCGTTATGCGGTCTATCCCTATGTTATGTAATAACTAAACTTTCTATGTTTTTAATTTAAAGTCTCTCTTTTCATTAGCAGAAAAAAAAAAACAAGGTGAGTTATTCTTCTGAAATAACAATCATGGGTTCTTTGACTCTGCATCAGGTGTATATTTTTGTTATTCTTTTAGTAAGATTGTCATTTATTCCAAGATACTCAAATGTGTCATTTAATTTATGTCCCAGTATACATATATTTAAAGCATTGCTGGACATTCTCTACTCTAGCTCCAATTAATTAATTATCATTCTTTTTTTTTTTAATAATTAAAAAGAAAAGAGAAGAGCATTATGGTTGACCCTTGAAAAATGGGACGGAGAAAAAACTAGTATTACGGTTGACCTTTAAAAGAAGGCAAAATGTTCCTATAGTTTAATCGATTTAATTACTTCAGTCTGTTTCCCATGACAACTCATTGCCAACAAAACTATTTTTAAACAAGAACTCTTTGGTTGAGTTGTGTGGCCTGATTAGTACTTCTTCATCTTTAAGTTATTAATTTGAGATCAAGTCTCATGAGTATAGAATCGTCTTTATTTAGGAACGTTTTACCCTATTTTTCAAGGCCCCAATACGAATAACGAATAACATAGAAGAATGAGATAATATATTAACTATTTCTCAAGCAGTAATTCATGATGACCTTTTCAAATACACTGGGAATTATAATACACAAAAAACATGAATGGCATTTTTAACAAGTTCTCCAATGGCTTTCAACTCAAGCTTCTTTCATGGCTTCATCTTCATCTTATTAGTATTCATCAGCCAAATTGACTGCGTTGACAACAATATTACAAGACTTGATAAAACTGCCCTCTTTGTGTTTGGCGATTCGACAGTTGATCCTGGAAATAATAACTACATCAACACTAGTCTTGACTTTCAATCAAATTGGTGGCATTATGGTGAATCATTCTTCAAGTACCCTGCTGGTAGACCTTGTGATGGTCGTCTCATCTCTGATTTTATAGGTACCATATAATGAATTTCACCAACTAGATAATATCTTATACTCCATCTTAAATATGTTTTAAGTTTTCTTTTTCACTGTCAGTGTGTATAAAACCCATAAACTTCAAATTATGGCTCAGTCTCTTCTCTAGATTTTGACATCTCGTACTATTTTAGCCAAAAAAGAGACAAGTATATATATCCTTGCATTGAATTTGTACATTCTTCTTGTTATGGGGATGTAAATTTGCCATTTAATTTGGTCTATTGTTGTTTGCAGCGGAATATGCTAATTTGCCACTCATACCATCTTATTTTGAGATCGAGAGGAAAGGATTTGTTCATGGAGTGAACTTTGCTTCAAGCAAATGTGGATGTTTAGTTGAAACCAACCGAGGCCTTGTAAGTAACATTCTTTACACCACATTTTTATTTAGGTTTAGCATTTGTCTGATCAGAGAAAGATAACGTTTCTCTTAAACAACTACTACAAGTTAGTATCGACTAATTACGACGACTTGAATTATTTGAAACATACCTACATAATACAATTTAACAAAACATGGATAAAACAAGTTTCCATCTTCCAAAATTGAGTAAATTATCATCCAATTATTACCTAAAAAATTACTTTTCTTTCTTTTGTTAAGTAAAAAGTCACTTATTACAAAAATAACTTTGATCGATTTTTATAAAAAATCCACCTAAAATATGTGTAGAAATTGCACGTGGCGCCCTATTTGGTTGTCCTCATTTAACATATACCCATATTTTTAAAATTATTTAACCTATACCCTAATTTTTACAACTTCAGGCGCCGCCTTCATGATACCTGTGCAAAACTTCAACTTATTTAGTGCTGAAGTTTTTAGAAATGAACTAAACAACTTCAGCATCTTCTGCTGAAGTTTTTGAAAAAGCTTTATGACAAAACTAATGAACCCAGGACAAAACTTCATCTTATTTAATGCTGAAGTTTTTAGAAATGAACTAAACAACTTCAGCATCTTCTGCTGAAGTTTTTGAAAAAGCTTTATGACAAAACTAATGAACCCAGGACAAAACTTCATCTTATTTAATGCTGAAGTTTTTAGAAATTAAATGCATAACTTCAGCATCTTCTGCTGAAGTTTTTGAAAAAGCTTTATGACAAAACTAATTAATCCAGGACAAATCTTCAGCTTATTTAGTGCTGAAGTTTTTACAAATGAACTAAATAGTTTCAGCACTTCTGCTGAAGTTTTTGAAAAAGCCTAGAATACTGAAGTTTGTCTGATTGCGTTTGCTACTTCAAGCCTGTATGCCTGAAGTTTATGTGAATAGTTGGTACGCTTGCAATTTTTTTTTGCAAAGCAGGTATAAGTTAAAACGTGACCCAAAAAACGGGTATAGATGCAAAAGCCCCAAAATATATTAGAGAAAATGACAAGATGATTCTTATATTAGGGAGTAGTTCAAAATGGGCCCTTAAATATATTTCTTAATATTTTGATCCTCTAACATTGTCAAAAGTGAGCGTTTTTATGTTTGTTGAATATTTAACAAAGTATGCTTATTATATATGACGAAAATTAAAAGAATTTAACTAGAAAATCAATATAGTCTCGTCAAGTCAGTGGCAGACCAAAAACTTTAAGATCATATCTTAAACATAGAGTCATTACTAAAACATATAAGCGTGAAACAAGTTGAAAAGTAAATTTAAAAAAGAAAAGAAAAAGAAGAGGCAATAACGACCTAGTTTAGCTTTTTATCCTCCTCTTACAATATAAGCAAATCACACTCCTTCCAGACTAAATTAAGTAGTTAGTATTTGATCCTTTAAGATGTGAAAAAATAATAATTTGTATGAAAGTTGAACCATTAAATAAGCGCAAAATTTATCAATTATCACAATCGGCTTTAATACCACTAACATGTGTTTACCTTAAAAATGAGTTAGCTCTGATGATATTCCAGGCCACATGATTGATTATGAAAAATAAAATTCAGTTATTCTATATACGTAATTGCAAGTTACACTAAATAATTCGATGGAATGGACTTGTCAAAATACAGTAGTCATAAAATCAAAATTTCACAAGACACAAGAAATAGATTTTAAAATAGCAAAGATTACACCTCAAAAAGCTACGTTAGATCTTGCAATAAGCCAAAAATTGCCGAAATCACAAAAAAATATACTTCTAATTGTGATTATATATTTCAATCTCTTTTTTTTTTCACAGTTGTCATTAAAATAACAATTAAAGTTTGTTAATTAAATACTCGACGAAAGCTAAAAGTAGCCAATTATACTTAGCGGAGTACAAATGAAACCGACAAACTGCACCAACCCGATAATCCGAGTCAAACCGAGAAAAAAAATCCAACTATAGTTTGGTTTGATTTGGTTTGGTGTTGAAAAAAAAAAACCGACCATATTTGGTTTGGTTTGGTTTTAGCTAAAAAAAAGCCAAACCAAACTAAACCAAACCGATATTATATGTATGGAAGTTTTAAATATATTTAATGCATAAAAATATTCATGATAGTGTGTAGTTTATAAATATTTCTTAAGTTTTTTCATAGTTTTATTTTTTAACGTATTATTTCAAGCTTGGGCTTATAATTTTTGGATGCTCCAATAAGTTTTATAGTACATAAATGTTAGTAACTCAAATAAATCTTAAACCAAAATCAAATCAATACTGATGCTAATTAAAGACATTTAATTCGATTGTACTATGAATGAAAATAATGTTGGATATCTATATTTTAGTTTTTCCACTGTTTAGATAAAATGTATAACTTATTTTTCTTTTAGTGGTTAGTCATGTGAATAATATTACTTATTAGTCATAATTTTAGATTATGTATGTTTACATTATGGCTTATTAATAATATTTATTTTATGCGATTTTATTATCTTTATCATTGAATATTTTAGTACAATGCCATGACTCATCTCATATTTATGTTATTTTACTGAAAATACCTTATATAGTTATGTCATATTAGGATTAAAGAAATATGTGGAGCACAAATTTTATATTTTGTGCTATGGAGACTTTATGAAAAAAACCGAAAAAATCCAAAAAAACCCGAAAACCCAAAAAAATCAAGATTAGAAAACCCGACTTTTATTGGTTTAGTTTGATATTTAATTTTAATAACCCGACACAATTGATTTGGTTTGGTAATTAGAAAATCCAAACCAATTCGACCTATGTACACCCCTACTTTGTTATATTTAAGGTCCCCGTTTTGAACTTACACCCTAACATAAGTGGCATTTTTGTCATATTCTCTCACATTTCAGATTGGGTTTTTTATAAATAAAAAACAGCCAAAGTTATTTTGTGATAAGTGGAAAAGCAAAATAATTTTTATGTAACAAAAGAAAGAATAATGATTTTGGTTAATGAGCACAAAATTGAATGACTATAGCAGATCCAGATCCAGAGTGTAACTTATGAGTTCAATTGGAAATCAGTAACTTTTGCCTAGAGCCCTGTATATGTATAAAGAAACTGATTTTTAGATAATTTACATAATATCATCCATTTTACTTAGAGTGGTATCCATTTTACACGCAAAAATCATTTACACTAACATCTAATTTTATCTTTTTAAAATTACTGCGACAGGAAGTTTACAAGAGAGGAAGAAGAAAATTTGCAATATTTACGTTGGTTCCCTTAGGCTGTTTTCCAAGCGCAGCAAAATAAGACAGATGATGTTGAAAATGTAAACTTGATTTTTGGATTTTTGGATTGAGCCACAATATTTTAATAGTCCAATTATTAAGAATATTCTAGAAATTATCATATGAATAATGTTATTAATAGAATACTCTAGAATATTGTAGTATAAGAAATATCTAGAGTATATGGAATATAATAGTATGTTCTAGAGTAATCTTTGTTATGACTACATTAAGAGAAAAGTGTAGAATACTCTAGAGACTTATTTGTAGCCATTAGATTAGAATTGAAGTGGCTTAATCCTAGCCATTGGTTGAGGTGGTGCCACTAGTATAAATAGGGGTGATGTCTTCAAGTTTTAAAATCAAGAAGTTATAATACAAGTTAGCTTTTTCCCAAATATTCTAGCCTCTCCTTTCAAAATACCTCTCATTTCCAACAGATGACTGCTTTGAAGAACTGAATGAGCTGCTGAAATTGCACAATTCTATTCTTCCGAAAAGGCTCAAGCAATTACAAAAGGAACTAAAAGGATTTATGTATACATTGTTTGATCTCTATAAAGTAGTTGATCAAAGGATTAAAAACCCTTCAAAATATGGTAAGTTCTATTTTTACTTACAAGAAAAATGGAACTAATTTACATAATTATCATTATTCAATACAAGGGCAGTCTGGTGCACTAAGTTCTATGATCGGGATACGGGAAAAGGCCGAACCACAAGAGTCTATTGTACGTAGCCTTTACTCTGCATTTGTGCAAGAGCCAATTTTCACGGCTCGAACCAGTGACCTCCTGGTCACATGGCAGCAATTATCATTATTCAGTATGAACTGTTTGAATTAGGATCTTTACACAAATAGCCAATCAGATTCAATGATTATTTTTTCTAGTCGATATACGTAAGATATACACATATCCATCGACTGTTATTTTGTTTAAACGGTTGGGTTGACGGCTATTGAGATTAATTCTTCCTTTCATATCTTTGTAGGTTTTGAAGAATCAAAGATGGCATGTTGTGGTACAGGACCCTTTTGAGGAATTAACAGTTGTGGAGGTAGAAGGAAAGTGAAAGAGTATCAACTCTGCCAAAATCCCAAGGATTATGTATTTTTCGATTCCAGTCATCCTTCAGAATCTACCTACAAATAATCTGCTGAACTATTGTGGCATGGAGCTCCTGATGTCCCCGGACCTCATAGCTTAAAATCTTTTTTCGAACTACAATAATATTTTTATCATTAGTACTACCAGATACGTAAGTAAGAAGATGTAGTAAGCAAAATGTTCTCATATTCATAAAAATCAAGAAGTGACTTATTTATAATTTCACTAAATTAAATTCACAAATATCACTGTTGGAGTTCATCAAATTCCTAGCCTTCGAAATATGCCAAATGATCGAAGCACTTAGTTTAACAACTTCAGTGAAATCATAAGATTGACTAGCATTAACAAAAATATTATTCTACTATTTCAGCAAAATCTATATAGTATTTCTAAGTTAGACCAATCTACGGACTAATTAATTTTCCAAACCAATTGTGCTTTATGGCATCGTCTAAAGAGCATTTGATCATTAAACTCTTTCTTTGGATTTAGTAGTTATTATTACTTGGATTTGGTATTTGTCTTCGTGAAAGATGACATCTTTATTTAGTAAGATAAGATTTTAGAGGTGTTTGAATAAGCATATAAGCTGGCTAGACTACTAATTAAGCACTTTTTGGTTGATTTGTGTGTTTGGTAAACACCAAAAACACTATTTAACTCTCCATTCTATTTTCACTATTTATCCTTTTTGGTGTATAGATACTTCTAAGATATGTTTAGATTCTTTTATGTAAATAGTTTTAACGATATTTAAATCATTTTTACTACAAAGAAAAGAAGTGTTTATTCGCACTTTTCTATCTAATACACCAACAGTTTATTATCACTTTCATCATTTTCGTCCGAACACATGGTAATTGATTATTCATAAAAACAAATTCAGCATTTTAGGATGATTTTCAGCAATTAACTGATGATTATCAACTATTTTTAATTTATTATCAACTTAGCTAAACGGGCAAAGAAAAATGCATTCCAGCAAGTTTAGATCATTCCCACGGTATTTTAAAAGCTCCTACTATATACTCATTTGAAGAGGGGAAAAACTCCAAGTTGACAAATTTTTGGTTCCATGGCGGATCTAGAGCACAAGCTATGGATTCACGGAACCCAATATTTTTTATTCAAATTCTGTATATGTATACGGAATATTTATAAACATTTAAATTTGGACCCAATTATTATTGTATATTAACTTGAGGTAGCTCTAGAAAATTATTAACTTCAAATTCGGAATCCACGTCTGGTTATTGATGGTAGGAAAGGGCTACCTCGAGAGCTAAATGTGGTTGCAGTTGTGGAGAATACACCCACCTATGCATTTATTCGAATGCTTCAATCCACGAAAAACACAAGCAAAAATTCGCCTCTTGATTCTTCCTCTAACCGGCGGAACCCTCGCAGTCATTCTCGTCTTTCTTTTTGAGGATGAGATTGATTCTTTGGTTGCCAACATACTTAAATAATCTTTAGGCTTTGGCATGATTTTGGAGATGTTGTGCATGAGAGAAATGGGCAGTGCTCCTAAATAATAATAAAAACTTGTTTATATAGAGACAATAATAATGTAATAAGGAACAAAGGAAACTTCGTGCCACCTTCAGCTTATTCCATTGCATTCTGATAAAATTATGGAGTAGTATTACTGACTCAAGAAAAGAAAAAAAAAACTGTTTGTAGGAAAGAAGCTAACATTTTTGTCGTTTTACATGAGCATCTCTCGAGTACTTACAATGGCTTATATTGAAAGGAAAAGAAAAATAAGGAAAAAGAAAGAGAGAAAACAGTTCGAGCAAATGAAACTGTTTCATCTTTTCATACATAAGACCCTATTTATACAAAAGCTAACTTACTAACTCAGCTGACCACTAATTAACCACTTCTTACTAATTATGTACTACACCCTATTGCATTGCATGAGTACAAGCTACTACTCTTTAATGCAACTACGTAACACTTTCAAACAGTCTCCCTCAAGTTGGCTGGTGAAAAATATTGATCATTCTTAACTTCCAGATCATCTCACTATTACTACTAGGAAAAAAGCCAATTTTCGACCGTCAAATCAGTCGGTCGGAAATTGCGTTTTTCGGATGGATTTTTGGTCGAAAAAGGTCGGTTGGAAAATGTGGTAGCAAAATATTTGTTATCGAATCAGTCGAAAGTTTTCGACGGATTCGGTCGCAAACTGAAAGATAAAGACACATAAAGGCGATGGAAATGGGGGATATGCGGCCGTGTAGTATGATTGTCTTTGTATTTTTGTTCTTCTTTTCTTCTCTTTTTTTGCGCGGGAACTTGTTTGGCCCTTGTAAGATGAAATTTTGGAATGATATACTTTTTGTTGTCTGTTCTTGAATTTCTTATTTTTCCTTTGAATGTTTTTCTCAATTGACTGCCTTGGTTGCGATTTTACTTAGGTCGACGGTAAGTTGGCCTAGTTCGAGGTCGACTGTCCACCTGCAACTTTACTCTAACGAGGTCGAATCATAGGTTGATTCGAGTGGAATCGAATGTCGACTTATAAATTTATTCGAACTCGTTCGAATATTGACTTTAGATTAATTCGAATGAGGTTGAATGTGATTCGATTCGAGCGAGGTCGAATATTGACTTTAAATTAATTCGAACGAGGTCGAATGTGAGTCGATTCGGGAAAGGTCGAATATTGACTTTAAATTAACTCGAGCGAGGTCGAATATTGACTTTAAATTAATTCGAACGAGGTCGAATGTGAGTCGATTCAAGCGAGATTGAATATTGACATTAAATTAATTCGAACGACGTCGAATGTTGAGTTTAAATTAATTTGAACGAGGTCGAATGTAAGTCGATTCAAGCGAGGTCGAATGTTGACTTTAAATTAATTCGAACGAGGTTGAATGTGAGTCGGTTCGAGCAAGGTCGAATGTAGACTTAAAAATTAATTAGAACGAGGTCGAATGTCAGTCAATTCGAGCGAGGTCGAATGTCAGTCGATATGAGCCAAGTCGAATGTAGACTTAAAAATTAATTCGAACGAGGTCAAATGTAAGTTGCCTGCATTGGCGTAATGTGTAAACTTGGTGGACACATGTCCACATCATATGCTTGCATATTTCACTTCATTTATACATTCGTTGGAGAAGTTTGCACGTTTTGCTCTGTTCGTACATACATTCGAGAAGTCTCAGTCTCTCTAATCCATTCATTGGCCGACCTGGAGAAACTGTTGAGAGGTCGGGCGATGAACTGATACCTAACTTCGAGATGCCTTCTTCGTCGCCTCATTAAAAACCTCCCCGAGAAAACCCAATTGGGACAAAACTCGGGTGAGGGAAAAAGAGTACGACTTGGAGGATGTCTTGTCTTTTAGAAGTTGAAGTATTTGAGGTGAACGATGTTCCAATTATTTGGTAGCGATTTTCCTTCCATTGTTTCTAGTCTGAACGACCCTTTGCTTACTGCCGCCGTAATTTTGTTTGGGCCTTCCCAATTGGTCCCCATTTTGACTTCTCGTGGATCTCTTCTCGCCTGTGTCTTGGCTTTGAGTACGTAGTTCCCGACTTTGAGTGGTTTGACTTTGGCGTTTTTGTTGTAATTTCGCACTGCTTGTTGTTTCTGGGCTACCAACCTTATGTAAGCCATGTCTCTTCGCTCTTTATCTTCATTGATATCTTGCCTTCTGTTTTTTGTTGTTGCTTGGACCGCTTTCATTTGAATATCTTAGGCTCGGTTCCCCGACCTAGACCGGTATCACAACATCAGACCCATATACTAGTGAATATGGCGTTTCCCCTGTGCTCGTCTTTGGCGTGGTGTGATACTCCCATAACACTTCTGGTAGCACCTCTGGACACATTCCTTTGGCGTTTTCTAGTTTCTTTTTCATGATATTTAATATCGTGTTGTTGGAGGATTCTGCTTGGCCGTTGGCGGCGGGATGATACGGCGTGGAGAGTATTTTTTTTTAAGTGCCATTTGTCAAAGAATTCAGCGACTTTTTTCCCTGTGAATTGAGGTATGTTGTCACAACTGATTTCCTTGGGGATGCCGAAGCGGCATACAATGTTCCTTCATATAAAGGCGATCATTTCTTGTTCGCGTACTTGAGAAAATGCACCTCCTTCCACCCATTTAGAGAAGTAGTCAGTTAAAACCAAAAGAAATCGTACATTACCTCGTTCTGCAGGAGTGGGCCAACGATATCCATTCCCCATTTGATGAAGGGTCAGGACGACGTGACTGAGTGGAGGTGCTCGCTCGCTTGATGGATCATGGGGGCGTACTTTTGGTATGATTCACACTTTTTAACAAAGTCAGTTGCTTCCTTTTTCATTGTGGGCCAGCAGTAGCCTGCTCGTATGAGACATCCGACTAGGGCTCGATTGCCGGTGAGCTCCGCAATGACCCTCGTGGACCTCTTCTAGGACACGCCTTGTCTGGTTAAGTCATAGACATTTTTCTAGAGGGACGCCATACATTCTCTTATATAGGTCGTTATTGATGATGTTATACCTGGATGCTTGCATTCAAAGCTTTTTGGCCTTTTTTTTGTCGTTCGGGAGCATGTCGTCCTGCAGGTAGGTGATGATACGGTTGCGCCAGTCCCAAGTTAAGTTAATAGTGTGTACCTCAATTTGGTCGATAGTGGAGTAGAGAAGCATGACCACGTTCAATTTTCTGTTTATGCTTTTGGTAGTTGTTGCCAATTTGGCGAGGCCATCTGCCTCGATGTTTTGCGCTCGAGGTATCTGGTCGAGCTGGCATACATCAAACTCGGGCAACAGCTTGCATATCTCGACCTGATATTTTTGTAGCCTTTGTTCCTTGATTTAATAAGTCCTTGTGACTTGGTTGACGATGAGTTGTGAGTCACATCAGAAGACTACTCGTCGTGCTCCGTATTTGAGGGCCAGTTTTAATGCCTCATACTCGGCCTCATTGTTAGCCAATTGGGACATCGTATGGACTAACGAATTACTTTTCCTATCGGGACCTCGAGTACGAGTCCAAGTCCAGATCCTGATGTGTTGGAGGCACCATCGGTGTATAGAATCCGTAGGTCGTGTAGCTTGGGGGAAGTATTAGTGGATTCCCTTTCGACCTCAGGCATTATTTTAGCGCTGAAGTCGGCAACAAAGTCGGCAAGTACTTGTGACTTTATCGTTGTTCGCAGCTGATAGGTTATATCGTGCTCGCTTAACTCGATGGCCCATTTAGCCAACCTACCCGACAGTTCGGGTTTGTGTAGGATACTCCTCAGGGGAAAGGTCGTGACCACTAAGATGGGGTGGCATTGGAGGTAAGGTCTAAGCTTTCGTGAAGCTATGAATAAAGCTAGGGATAGCTTTTCGAGGTGAGGGTACCTCGTTTCGGCGTACACCATGGTTTTGCTAATGTAGTAGATTGGAGATTACGTACCTCTGTTTTCACAGACGAGGACAGCTCTTACTGCAACGTTGGACATGGCCAGGTTGATTAGGAGGCACTCTTCAGGTTCTGCCTTTGCAGGCAGCGGGGGCGAGGACAAGTATGCCTTTAATTCTCTCAGGGCGTTGACGCACTTGGAGTTCCATTGGACTCTGTTGTCCGTTTTGAGTACGCCAAAATATTTGTGGCATCTATCAGAGGATCGTGAGATGAACCTCGATATGGCAGCTATACGGCCGGTCAGCTTTTGCACTTTCTTCTTGCTGGTCAAGTTTACTGGTATTCCTTCTATAGCCTTAATTTGGTCGAGATTAACCTCAATGCCTCTCTACGACACCAAAAAGTCAAGGAATTTTCCTGAGGTTACGCCGAAGTCTCATTTCTCGGGATTCAGCTTCGTACCGCCAAGTATGTCGAAGGCCTCCCTCAAATGGTCGATGTGATCTTCCTTTTTTATCAGCTTGACTAACATGTCGTCTATATATACTTCCATAATTTTGCCGAGCTGCTCTTTGAACATGTTGGTTACTAGCCTTTGATAGGTTGCCCCTGTGTTTTTCAGTCCAAACGGCATGAGTCTGTAGCAGTACGTCCCTTGGTGGGTGATGAAAGTGTTTCTTTCCTGGTCCTCCTCCTCCATGAGGATTTGGTTGTAACCTGAGTAGGCGTCCAAGAAACTTAACTGCTCGTGTCCTGTTGTTGCGTCGATGAGCTGAACAATGTGAGGTAATGAGAATGAATCTTTCGGGAAGGCCTTGTTCAGATCACTGAAGTCTACGCACATGCGCCATTTCCCTTTTTTCTTTTTTACTATGACCACGTTGGCGACCCATTAAGGGTACTTCGACTCTCTGATAGAGCCGTTTGCGGGCATTTTTTCCACCTCTTCGGACGACATCATTTATAGAGGCATTGAACTTTCTCCTAACCTACCGTATCGGTGGGTAGAGTGGGTCGACATTCAGCTTGTGTGTCGCTATTTCGTTCGGGATGTCTGGCATATCTACATAGGAGAAGGAAAACAAGTCTACGTTGTTGGTTAAAAGTTGATGAAATTTAACTGGTTCTTGAAGTTTGTGACCAATATAAGCTTTTTTGTTGTGGTCATTTTTATATAGTTGGACGGGGTCGAGGTCTTCCACAATTGATCCCGTGGCTTCCACAATTTCGGGGTCTTTGATGACGTATTTCATTTCGTCGCCGTCTGATCTCAACCTCACTAATTGATATGCTTATGTGCTTCTGCTTTTCAATTGTTTGGTGTATGTTCAATCCTGGGAGACGTGATAGCATTCTTGGGGTATGCGCTGCTCGCCACGATTACTGAACACTCCCCACGGGGTGGGAAATTTGACAACCTGATATAGGCTGGATGGAATGGCTTTCATGGCGTGTATCCAAGGCCGTCCTATGATGGCGTTGTACGCCGTATCTTGGTCCATGATGTGGAACGTTGTCTCCAGGGTGATGCCACCATCTAGGACGGGTAGTGTGATTTCTCCCGAGGTCCATTCAATTGTATTGTTAAAACCTGTTAGCGTGATGCAGCATGGCATTATCTGTTGATACCCAATTTTTCCTTCATATTGTTCATATATATATATATATATATATATATGCGCATCATCATTTGATTCACAAGCATGCACAAGTATTTTCATAATTTTTCATAATTTTTAGAGGCTTTAAATCAATTTATTGCTGTATTTTATTATATAAATATCCAATAATTACCCTATAAATTATTTTTTATGATGATTTAATCATCTAAATTTATCAATATGAGGTTTTAAATATTTTCAGTGCATTTTTCTTATAATTGCGATTGCATTTTTTGCTAAATTGAATATTTTTGCAATAATAGCATATAGGCATGAGTAACTACATTATGTTTTACAAAATTAACTTTTTACATTTTTATAATGTTAAGTAATTAAATTAAATCATTCTCAGGCACAAATGATATTTTTTTATTTTTTTATTACTTTTGTAAATTATTTATTTAATTAAAATTGGGTATTTAAAAACTAGCCTAAATTCCTAATCAATTCCGGACCCAATACCCAGCACAATACCCCATACACCAGCCTAATAACCCCCAGTCCAAATCAATTAACCCAATCCCCCACAACCCGGTCGGTACCCATCTATTTTAACTCGCCCCGGTCACTTTTAAATCCCAGTCGTTGATCTTGAAAGATCAACGACCCACATCCCTTCTCCCTTCTTTTTTAATTAACCAAACCTCCCAAACCCTAGCCATTTCACTCAACTCGCCGCTCTCATATGCTCTTATCCCTCTTCTTCTTTAGCGAAACCCTAGCTGTAAATCCCCTCAAATGTGATCCCAAATCGGAATCCACCATGGATTCCATTACCTTATTCACCTATATTCACCACTGGCTACTCGTCTATGATCCTATTTAGTTGCTTGCCTAACATGGCAAGCAAATCTTACCAAAATCGAACCAAATCGGTTCAACTCTCTGATTTCTGTGGCTATTCCGTTTATATTCATCTCTGAATCTTTGTGAGTAAAGAGCATGTTCATATCTTCTTTGGTTATTACTTACCCCAAATTAGGGTTTTTAAACCCTTTCAATTGGACTTATTTAGGTTCGATTCTCTGATTTTAACACTATTCTGCTTATATTCATCTCATCTCATTCTCATGTGATTTTTACCTTATTTTATTTTGTAATTTCTTTTTACTGATTTCATACTTCCCTTAAAAAACTAGGTTTGAATTTTCTTTTCCTTTCTTATTGATTCTAGTGAATCTTTCATTTTTATGTCTGATTACCTTCTATCTTTGTATTTTCTCTGACTCTTACTTCAATATTTTGCTTAAATATTCTGAATAATTTTTCCTGGTATTATTTGTGTTTCCTTTAATATTTGTTTAAATATGTCGAATAATTTCTTTGGTTGGGTATTAGTTGTGTTTCCTTTGACCTGCCCTAATATTCTAAACGATTTTATTATTAGTATTATGTGTTTCTGCCTTCGATATTCTGAGTAATTTTTAGTTGCTTCCTTAACTCGCTGAATCCCTTAATTTATGCGTAAATCGCCTATTATTGATTCTGCAAATATTTTCTTGCATGTTACTAATTTGTTTTCATACTTATATGCTTATTTCTATCACTATATATACTCTTCTCCATTCCCTTTAAAAGGCCCTTCAATTTTTCTGAACTTAATATACCTCACTAGACCTAAAGTTACTCTATATTCTATCTTTGGCTGGATGAAATCCAAGGCCACTTGATTCTGAGATATTGTTATACTTCTTCTGTATATTTTCTTTGCTTAATTGGTGAGTCACTTGAATTCTGCACTTTCATACTTTCATATCCCTGATTTGCACATATTATTGATACTAAATCTTTGATTTAATATGCATATGAGTGATGTTTAGGCATTATCTTTACCAGATTTGTATGTCTTAGTTCCTTTAACGCTTAATTGTTCCTAATGTTACTTTTCTGAAGTTGTTTGAACTTCTTTAAGGTCTATCCATCTAGTGCATCAACCTTTGAATGTCTATGAATAAGTCTATCCCCTTATATCTGTGATTCTTGTACTAGTTGTAATATGCCTCTTTTCTATTATGTAAACATGGTCACTCAATCCCTACACCCCTCTGATATTTGACTGTATCATTATGCTTGAGTTGCTACTTTGGAATAAACCTTTGATATAACTGGACTCCCTTTATTTAGACCAATACAACAATGTTATATGCTACTGCTGTCTTAATTTGTGACTACAAGTTTACCTCTGATAATATGATGTCCTTCCCTTTTCAATGATACTATTCTGGTTTCTTGAAAATAATATTAGGTTAAGTACTTAACATGATTCAGCATGCTTTAACTCACTTTGCACCTATGACTTTTCCAAACTTGCAAACATGCTCATTGCCAATTGTTTTACTATGTGACTGCTATTGTGTTCAGTATGAAACATGTTTATCAGTTTCATTAAACTAGTTCGTACGTGAGTTCTGTGATGCATTTAAGTGTCTTCTTCTTGACTCAATTTGGTTATGTCTGTTTAAATCAACTCCAGTTTTCTCAATTTTGGTCTTTCCCTTCCGTCACTCAAACTCTTTGAATCGTACTCTTAACCAATGTTGTCTAAATTCTGTCCTTCGGCCTTCCTGGTGTGAGCACTGCTCGGGGTTCATTGGAGACCCTTGTGAACTCTGACACACTAGGGTTTGGTCCCTAATCCCTCCTCTGAACTCTCCTGGTTAACCACCCTAGTGTGATCACTACCCTGGGTTATCGAAGCCCTTGGGAACTCTGACACATTAGGGCCTTGGTTTTATATGCTCAGCCTTGTCATATGCTCATTGGGTGAATCACTCAACTATCAGCTGTTTTCTATCTATGAATATGTAATTTTGGAACTGTTTGAATTGTGAGAATGAAGGCCTGGCCCGTCCAGGTGCATTTGGGCCCGCTGAAGGCTCCCTATAGCTACATCTATTCTTTAATTTATAACATTCATTTTGGGTCTATAATAATTATTGAAATAATATTTTAGGGTATTATTGAAATTGGGAAGGGGATTTTTATCTTATACTTGCAACAAGTTGGTAGAAATCCTGCCTATAGGTTCGATAATATGTTATTATGTGTTTTGTGTTAGAAATCATGTCTATAGCTACTTTTTTATGTTCAATCATCATATGTTAGCAATCCTGCTTATAGGTTCAATACTTGGTTCAATTGTGTTTTATTTCTGATTGTTAGAGACCATGCTTATAGGAAATAGTGTGATTCAATGTGTGTGCAAAATCCTGTTTACATGTTGTTCTGTTCGCAAATTAGAGAAATGATGTCTATAGGATCTAAAATCAGATTAATTGTAGAAAGCATGCTTGTAGGTCTGAATCTGTTTAATTATAATTTTTTCTCGTTTGTTCATGAGTTTTCAAACATTTTGCTATTATCCTCACTAGAAAACATGCTTATAGGATCTAAACAAGTGATTCTGAATATGCTTCTGTGATTGCCACTAGTTATTATTGCGTAAAACATATAGACATCATGCCAGTAGGTTTAATCTCATTATGCTAAAATCAGTAAGAAAATGATGTAGGTTTTGGTAATTATATTAAGGAAATGGCTTTACATATAACTGCACGCTCATTCGTTCAGTATCACATAGAGATCCTGCCTATAGGATTCTGCAACTTTAACTAATTAAATTCTATCAATGTTAATTAGTTTGGGTGCATTTTTTGTCTAAATACGGAGGCTAACTTGAGCCCTTACTTGCTTATATGTGAAAGTACTAAACTATTTTGTATGTCGCTTAGTATTTTTCCTTTTGAGCAGCCTAAGTTAAGGTCTAAAACCACCCTAAAACAGAGGTCTAAATGCCTCCCGGACCATAGGCATGGGACGGGTAGTGCACGCATAGAGTACGACTTAGAATTGACTAGATCGCTTTAGGTAAAAAATTTAAAGATAGTAATCAGGTAGCAGGAGATGATTGTTTGTACCCGTTGAATAATATGAGTAACACCTCGTCTTGAGGGAGTTACGAAATATTATTTATGTTGCACGGGGTGATCCTTTAGGCTAAAAAACTTAGGACCCCCACCTATGTTTAAAGTCAACGTTTATTTGCCCAAATATTTTCCCTTCTCTTAGACTAATTCATATAATTCGAGTTCGGCCGAGACCCACCATTGTGGACCTCGAGGAGTGCCTAACACCTACTCCTCAAGGTAATTTGAGACCTTAACCGAACTTTGATGACGCAACTGGTTAATCAAGAGTTATTTTCAAATAGGTGCCTTAACGCACCTTAATCCATTAGGTGGCGACTCTCTCTTTTCATACCCTTCCTTAAAAGAGTTGTCACGTGTCGAAACCCGATTACGCGAGAAAAGGGGCGCGACGCTATCTTATCCTCGAGCCTCATTTTCATGAGGACTAGAGGGTGGATAATGCACGTACTGCTCCCGTCATCTACCATAATTCGTTTATATCAGTATCTGAAATATGTAAAATAATAACAAGAGCATCATAGTGAGGGAAAGTCAAACCGTGGGTATCCGACCCATCGAAGATGCTACTTTCTTTGAGGTCGCCATACCGTTCATGGGTGATCGACCGCTTCAATTTGTGTGTGGCTGTGAATTTCACATGATTGATTGTGACGTTGTTGCCTCCACCGATAATCATCTGGATGGTGCGGGCTGGGGAGGGTGGTTTCGGAGGGCCTTGGTTTTTTTCTCTCCCATGAGCGAAGTTCGCTCTTCCTTGGTCGCTCATCGGCTCTCTTAAATGCCCTTGGTGGAGAATGTTCACTACCTCCTCTCTTAAGGCTATGCACTCCTCGGTCTTGTAACCTTGTTCCTGATGGAATTCATAAAGGGCGTTCGACTTCCTGGTGTTTGAGTCAGACTAAATTTTTCTGGCCATTTCACCTTTGGGCCTAGCTTCTCTAAGGCGTAGACAATTTTTGAAGGGGAAACACAAAAATTGTGGGAAAATAATAGCGGAGGCATACCTCTTTCGCTTTGGTGAGTCCTTGTTTGTGTCCTGGACGGGCCGTCGCCATGGCGTGGGGGTGGTATGGAAGCAGTTCTGACGTACGTCTGATGTGTCTCGCGATTGGGGAGTGGACCAAGGTGATCCCTTTTGTTATCATTCCTTCGGTCCTTTCTTGACTCCAGTTGGATTGATGTCAACCGTTGGGTTGGTCCGTTAAGTTCGTCCTCATTTGCTCTCACCTCGGCACAGTAGGCGTTGTGTATTTCTTTCCAAGTGGTGGGGGTACTTCATAATCCTGCTCAACACTTTCTTGGTCGCCCTCAAGCCGCTCCTGTTAAGCCTATTTTGAAAAGTTGTTACTACCATTCCCTCTGATACGTATGGAAGGGTCATTCTTACTATGTTGAACCGGGCGAAGATTCCTTGAGCCCTTCACCGGGTGAGTGTTTAATGACGAATATATCATTCACCCTGGCTTCTGCTTTCTTGGCCCCGGCATAGGCGGTGACGAACTTGTTGGCCATCTCCTCAAATGTTTCTATGGATCGCAATGGTAGTTGTGAGTACCATGTCAGAGCTTCCCCGATTAGAGTTTCACCAAACTTTTTCAGCAGTATAGATGGCACTTGTTCATTAGCGAGATCGTTGCCTTTCACTGCGGTGACATAGTGGATGATGTGATCTTCAGGGTCCGTTGTGCCGTCATATATTTTTAAGTATGGTGGTATCTTGAATGTTTTGGGTATAGCATGCGGTGCAGCCTCGTCGTTATATGGTTGTTCCACGAACCAGTCGACATCCCGTTTTGGTAGAAGTTTTGGGGTGCCCGGTATCTTATCTACCCTTTCTTGGTGCTCTCTCATTTGGTCGCAGAGTGCTTTGTTCTCATTCTTCATCTCCTCCATTTTTCGTAGAATAGCAACGAGGGCATCATTACCTGCATCATTAACAGTGTGAGTGATACATGTTGAATGAGGGGGCGTGCTACTCATTAGTTGTTGTTGTGATGTCGACTCGTGCATCCTCCCTGCTCGCCCTTTGAGCGGGTTTGTCTAGTATATTGGTCAGTGTACTCGTTAACCATGCTTCTGGTAGTTTTTTCACTGCTGGTGGTGCTTCTTCCGTCGTGGACGTAGAGGCTACCTTTTCATGGGAGGCAGTAATGCTGCCATGAGAGAGAGGCGAACCACTTCGCCTAGGAGAAGTGCTTGGTGTCATGTTCTCCTCGTCTTTGCCGTTAACTTCATTGATGGTGTTTAGGAGATTAGCAGTAAGGCATGCCACTTCCTTCTTTCTTCTCCATTTCCTGCCATATTAGATCGTGCAAGTAGGAAAAAAAAGTTTTGTATTTTGTTGTTCATGTGTTTTTTGTAGATCTAGAAAAACTATGACTTTGACTAGAAAATACCCACAGATGGACCAAATTGTTTGACCAAAAAATGATATGGGACTTTTTGCCAAACTAGTTAAAAGATAAATGAAGTGATGGGTAATCCTAGTCAAATATAATGAATCATAGATCTAACACGAGTTCATGCAATAATGTTTGAAAATATATCTAATTATTGAATGAGGTTATTAAATGTAGCTGTAGAGAATGTGTGATGAGACAATAATGAGAAATAAATATGCAAAATAGTAATAAATGTAAATAGGGAGAACGGTTCACCCAAATGTTGAATGAGGTGTATGATTCCTCCCTCTGACAACAATATGTGATAAATGGATAAAGAAATGAACGAATTTCTCTGATCTGATGAGTGGAAAGACGGAATAAATAATAAATTGAATCATTGTGGAAAGGTAATGTTTGTATTATTTCTCAAGAGTCAACTCTTTCTATGAGTTCTTTTCCCGTGAATCTTACATGCCTTTTTGCCCCTATCTTTTACTATTTATATGAAATATTCCTAGAAAATCCTAAAAAGTACATCGAAGGGAATATTCAATAGAATATTCCTTTTGGTAGTTCCAAGACTATTCTAATCGTTATTCCTATTATTCTCTACTTGACTTTGGCCTTGATATCTTGCTCGGCAGTCCCTCGTTGTTGTGCCCTGCTCGACCTCGGCCATAATGTCTACGTCGAGGTTGTAATTCCCACATTTTTTCACTCCCATTTGAGAATTCCCTCAGTCAGATTTTGACCCATACAGTACTAAGGAAGCAAGCAATAAGTTGTAGAGACTTCCTATAATAGGCTGGCTCAAGTTATGCTAGACATAGAAACAACTAACCAACTGCAAAATTATCAAATGCTATGACAATTTCTCTTGGCAAGTCCAACTAATTCCCAGTAAAGTCAAAGCCACATGTGCATGGGTTAAAATAAGACCGAGGAAATTCGGAACACGAAGATGATTATTATGTGTGATTTGTAAAGCAAAGGGTTTAGTTTGGCCGAGGTCGACTAGTGATCAATAGAACGAGCAGTCGAATGGTTCAACACAGCGTAGGAAGGGAAGCATAGATAGAAGTGCGGGCTAATTTTGTATTGGGATCTTCAAAGGATTATTCTATTGAATATTCTCTTTGTTTGTACTTTTTAGAGTTATTTGGGAATATCCCATATAAATAGCATGTGAGATAAGGCAAAGGGCATGTAATATTGCATATGGTAAGAACTCTTTTGAAAGCAAGCTCTCTAGATAAATACAAAGAACAACTTTCTGAAGAGATTCGACCTTTTTGGATTATCTGTTGTTATTTCCACCAGATCCGAGAAAGTGTTAATTATTCTTTTATATTCTTGTCATTCATCATTGTCAGAGGAAGGAATCATCCACTTCATTCATATTGGGTGAATCTTCCTCCTTATTTACATTTAGTGTCATTTATAGTTATTTAATATCTGATACCTCTAATATATTATTACATTCGACGCATTTAATATTGGCGCATTAAATCTGTTTCTCCACTGCCCACTTTTTCACACCATTAATCTAAGATTTGTAGCTATTACATTTAACTAAGATTAACTCCCCTTAATAACTGATTAATTTGTTTCACCTAAGATTATCATTTTTTAGCCAAACAATTTGGCGTCGTCTGTGGGGATTTCCTAGTCAAAGTCTTAGTTCCTTTCACATCTAAAAGAAAAACAACGCAAAGCCTTGTTAGCGTGCATAGTTTAACATGGAAGGTAATGGAGAAGAAAGGATGAAGGCAGTAGCCAGTCTTACTACCAACCTCCTAAACACCATCAATGAGGTCAATGAATCATATGCTGAGGACGTGACGCCAAACACCTCCCCCAGGCGGAGCGGTCCACCCCTTCCTCACGGCAGCATCATAACCTCACACGGCAAAGGGTCCTCTACGTCCACAACGGAAGAGGCACCACCAGTGGTGAAAAAGCTGCTCGAGGCGTGGTTGACAAACACACTAACCAGCATCCTCGACAAACCCACCCAAAGGAAAAATAGAGAAGATGCGAGAGTTTGCGTCGCACTAGTGAAAAACGAGCAGCAAGGACCTCCTCCTATAACAGGTATTACTCACAACGTTAATAATGCAGGTGAAAAAACCCTTACAACCATTTAGAGACTGATGGAGGAGATGGAGAACGAGAAAAAAATGCTCCATGACCAAATGAAAGAGCATCAAGAAAGGGTAGACAAACTACCAGGCGCCCCAAAACTCTTACCAAAAAGGGACGCAGGTCGATTTGTTGAGCAGCCATACAGTGACGAAGCTGCACCACACGCCATACCTAAAACCTTCAAAATGCCGATGTACCTGAAAATATACGACGGTACGACGGACACTAAGGATCATGTGACCCACTATGTCACCGCAGTAAAAGGCAACGACCTCGCCAAAGAACACGTGTCTTCCATATTGCTGAAAAAGTTTGGTGAAACCCTCACTAGGGAAGCACTAACTTGGTATTCACAGCTACCTGCGTGCTCCATAGAGACGTTCGAGTAAATGGCTGCAAAGTTTGTAACTGACCATGTCGGGGCTAAGAAAGCAGAGGCGAGGGTGAATGACATACTTTCCATTAAGCAGTCACCCGGTGAAGGACTAAGAGGTTTCCTCGCCCGATTCAATCGTGTGAGGATGACCTTACCAAATGTATAAGAAAGAATGATCATAGCAGCTTTCCAGAATGGGTTAAACAGGAGCGATTCGAGGGCGACCATAAAATTTCTAAGCCGACTCATGAAATATCCCCCGACCACTTGGTATGAGATACACAACGCTTACTGCACCGAAGTACGAGCTGAGGAGGACGACATCAACGGGCCAACTCAATGGCTGACCTCAGTTCAAATGGAATCCAGGAAAGACCGGAGAAATGACAACAGAAGAGACCATGCAGGTCCGCGACCCAACCGTGAAAGACAACAACCATATGTCAGAGCCGCCATCCTACCACCTCCCCGTCATAGTGATTGCCCATCTAGGCCACAAATAGGGACTCACCGAAGCGAGAGAGGTATGCCACCACTACTATCTGCTCATGATTTCTATGTTTCTCCCTCAGTAATAGTCTATGCCATGGAGAAGCTCGGCCCAAAAATGAAGTGGCAGCAGAAGATAAGGTCCGACCCAAACACCAGAAAGTCAAATGCCCTATGCGAATTCCACTAGGAACGGGGCCACAAAACTGTGGACTGCATCGCTCTAAGGCAAGAGGTCGTGAATATGCTTCACCACGGACATTTAAAAGAACTTTTAAGCGACAGAGTAAGGGAAAACTTTGCTCGAGGACGCGAACATCATGAGGGTCCACCAAAACTGTTGTCTCCAGCTCGAACCATCCAAATGATCATCGGAGGAGGCGGCGACGCGTCAATCAACAGCGTAAAACTCACTACCACCCACAAGCTGAAACGGTAAATCACTCATGAACGATATGACGAACTCGAAGAGAGTATCATCTTCGATAAGTCGGATACCGACGGTTTGGTCTTTCCTCACTATGACGCCCTTGTTATTAATTTACGCATCTTAGATACTGATGTAAAACATATTATGGTCGATGATGGACGCGGCGCGTGCATTATCCACCCTCGAGTTCTCGCACAAATGAAACTCGAGGATAGGATAGTGCCACGCTGCATCACACTAAAATGTTTTAACAATGCAGTTGAGCGGACGTCTAGAGAAATCACAATATTAATCCTGGCCGGCGGCATCACTTTGGATACCACGTTCCATATCATGGATCAAGACACGGCATACAACGCCATCATAGGTCAGCCTTGAATACACGCCATGAAAGTCGTCCCTTCCAGCTTATACCAAGACATCAAATTTCCCACCCCTTGGGGAGTGTTCAACATCCCGAGGAAAGCAATGCACTTCTTAAGAATGCTATCGCATCACCCAAGACTCCACATACACTTAAAATTAAAGGGCAAAGCCAAAGAGGCATAGCAATTAACAGGGTCGAGGTCAGGCGGTGACAAAGGGGAAGATGTCATCAGAGACCCCAAAATCATAGAGGTCATGGGATCAACCGTAGAAGACCTCGACCCCGTACAACTCGACAAAGACGACCACAGCAAAAAGGCCTACATCGGCCATAAGCTTCAGGAACCAGGTAAATTCCATCAATTTTTAGCTAACAACGCAAACTTGTTTGCCTTTTCCCATGCAGATATGTCGGGCATCCCGAAAGAGATAGAGACACACAAGCTGAAAATCGACCCATTTCACCACCCCTCCCCCAGTACGACAAGTTAGGCAGAAATTTAATTCCGCAATAAACTACGCGGTCCGCAAGGAGGTTGAAAAACTGCTGGAAAACGGATCTATCAGAGAATCAAAGTACCCCTAATGGGTCGCCAAGGTGGTCACGGTGAAAAAGAACAATGGAAAATGGCGGATGTGCGCGAACTTCACGGATCTGAACAAAGCATGCCCGAAAGACTCATTCACACTGCCCTATATTGACTAGCTCATTGACGCAACAGCCGGACACGAGCTATTAAGCTTCTTAGACGCCTACTCAGGCTACAACCATATCCACATAGAAGAGGAAGACCAGGAAAATACCACCTTCATCACTCACCAGAGGACGTACTGTTACAGAGTGATGCCTTTGGGACTGAATAATGCAAGGGCAATATATCAGAGGTTGGTGACAAAAATGTTCAAATACCAACTCGGCAAAACCTTGGAGGTCTACATCGACGATATGCTGGTCAAGTCAAAAAAGAAAGAGGATCACATCGACCACTTGAAAGAGGCCTTTGACATACTCAGACGATACGGTATGAAATTGAACCCCGAAAAGTACACCTTCGGCGTAACCTCGGGGAAGTTCCTCATCTTCTTAGTATCACAACGAGGCATCAAATTCAACCCCGACCAAATCAAAGATATAGAAGGAATACCATAAAACTTGACTAGTAAGAAACATGTGAAGAAGTTGACCGGTCGTATAGCCGCCCTGTCGAGACTCATCTCACGGTCCTCCGATAGATGCCAATAATTTTTCAGCGTACTCAAGAAGAACAATGGACTCCAGCGGAACTCCGAATACGTCAACGCCTTGAAAGAGTTAAAGGCGTACTTATCTTCACCCCCACTGCTCGCTAAAGCAGAACCCGAAGAACGCCTCCTCGTTTACCTGGTCGTGTCTGACGTGGCGGTGAGTGCAGTCTTGGTCCGAGAAAACAAAGGTACGCAATCTCCCATCTATTACATTAGTAAGACTGTTGGTCGAAATTCCAATGCACACGCAAGTGTACGTGGTCGACAAGTAATATAGGATTT
>ML354174.1:0-25325 GCA_005239505.1 Nicotiana paniculata | reverse complement strand
ATATAATAGTTTACTTATTAAAATTCTAATTAAAAGATACTCCATATATATATTCACACTTTAAGAATGTGAGTAATATTATTATTTACTTATTTACTTTAAATAAATAAAATCTACTAAGTGTAAGATAAAAGTTTAAAACATCAATATTAGGCCTAAAAGGAATATTTCTACTAAAATAGTATAATATTTGAGTGTGGTCAAAAATTAGTTGTTCACACATGATACTATTGCACACATAGGTAAATAAATCATATGGTCATGATTTCTACCCATAACTATCTAAGCATGCATAATCTCCACCCTTTCACTATCCATCCCCAAATATTCGTTTACAGATTATTACAGGCCAAGAATAATGAATTACACAACTGAATAAAGTCAAACCAAGAAACTATACTATAGAGAGCCTGACAGTAGGCCCAAAGTACCAAATCCATTTTCCATATGCCATGGCCTTTCAACCCAAGTGTGTCATACTCTCTAAGGACCTCAAAAGATCCTGGACAGTGCTCACACCCAGGTACCCTAGCCAAGGATGAGTAAGTGCAGTGTAGAAGGCCAGCCTTGTGTGTCAGAGTTCAATGGGTACTCAGAGGTCCCCAAGGCAGTGTTCACACGAAGGGGGCAGAACCTAGAATCTAAGAGTAGTGGGAAGTACTTAGAGTTTTAAAAGAGAATTGGAGTTTAAAAAGAGTAGTTTTTTAAAACAGCAACATTCTGAGAAATAACTTTAAGAATAATAGTAAAGGAGTTTTAAAAGAGAAGCAGTACAACTGTAACCAATAGGCAAAAGGACTCATGAAAGAGCAAACACAAACAGGGGTAAGGGATTGGTGACAGATAACATTAAACATTAGAATGATGCAGAATTACAGTTATCACATAATTACCAAATAGTTGTCACATAATAGCATAAATTAATAGGATCAGGACTGCATAATATTCAAGTAGCAGGAGAGGCAGATTTACAGCATATAGAGTTAAACAGAATGTGAGAACAAGTAACCACAATCAAGTCAAGGCAAGAAATATCAACTTGTGAACACATAAGCATACTTGAGACATATCAGACTCAAGGGAAAGGAAAAAATAGTAAAGGGGCATGCTAATTACACAGGATTTAAGCAGTTATAGAGAATCGCATGGGAAATGCAGAATAGCAAATGGAAAGGACACCATAGGGTCATGCTAATTACATGGTATACAATAGAACCATAAGATGAAGCACATAAGGAACAATAAGTAAATAAACAAAAACTGGAACATATTGTGTAGGGATGCTATAAAACTAAATCAGAAACATACCAGTTGAATGATAGAGACTAGCAAAGAGCAAAAGATAGAACAACAACAGCAGTATGCAGAACAAGGAGAGCCGCAGTAGAAAAATGGTATGCAAAATGAGAGAGAGCAACAGTAGGACAGTAGTATGTAGGAGCACAAAAGCAATAGAGATTACTCAGTCTTGGCTTTCAGCCAACTGAATAGTCAGAAATAAATGTAAAGAGCAAGAAGCGTATGAAAGCACATAAAAGTTCAGAGCAATGTGTGTGTGTCAGTGCTCTCAATATCAGTGTGTGTGTGAATTTCAGTGTGTTTGTGAAGAGGGTAGACAAGTCTTTATATAGTTTTGAAAACGAGTAGTGCATAGGCAAATTATGAAAATAACAATCAATCAACACCAATTAAGACGAACTGGACTCCTTCAATTAAGGAGTCTAGTTCAAACGGTATAGTCAAGGTGAAATAAGGCAAAGAAATCAGTCCAATAGGACTGATTCTCTCAAATTAGGACAAGAAAATCACATAGTGCACAAATAAAGCCAAATACATAGTGGGTAATTAAGGAAAGTTGAACTAATATTACATTTATAAAATAAAAATAGGGTATCAGTTTGAAAATCAATTAAGAAGATCTCGGATTTAATTATAATCACAGGGAATCCGAAATAGTTAAGGAAAGCATCACATAAACATGGAAGGAATTCAAAATTGGTACAGAATTACAGAAGGAATACACGAGATCATGTATTTTAAGGAAAACATCACAAGCATCGGATTTTCACATAAAAGGATCAATATAAATCAACAAGTAAACAGTCAGTAGGGTAAAGATCGAAATTATCAAGCATTCAAACAGTAATCACCTATTAACAAAGAGAGATGCTCGTAGAACAGTAGAAACTAGAGATTATAACAATAAATCAAAGCAGAAGTTGCAGAGAGCACATAAATGCATAGTCAAGTAATAAAGAATAACCCAAAATACTTAGGGTTTCACCGATAATAGTTCAAATAACATAAAATCAAGAGATAATAACTTAAACATAGCATGAATATAAAAAAAAATCAAAAGGAAACTGCTTTGAGAATATGGTATAGAAACCCTAGTTTTCGAAATCGTTTAAAACCAAATTTCCCGGAGAAAAACAAGAAGAAACTTCATAGCATGGTAAATATAAGGCGGATCTTAAAGACAACCCAAAGATACAGAGAACTAGGGTTTCGTGGAACCCCATAAAAGAGGGCAAACCTCGTGAGTGACCTCGATTCAGGCTAGGGGTACTGCAAACTTACTCAAACAGCCGGGGGTGGCCGGAACACAGCAAGAGACCAATAGGAGGTGAGTGAACCGTTCCAGGTTCGTCTGAAGAACTCAGGGTATCACTGAGTAGGTGAGAGGCAAGTAGATGGCCAGGAGGTGATGGAGGACCAAGGTTCCGGTAAGAATCCACCAGAGAAAACGACTAGAAACCATCGGAGAAGACGAAGTCAAGGAGACTTCTAGAGAGTCGTAGAGATAGGTAGAGAGAGGAAAGGTCTCGGCAGAAATGAGGGGTTGGTGAGGGGGGTCATTTGAATTAAATTAGGAAGGTGAATCTGGGTCGTTGATCTAATTTGATCAACGGCTCAGATTAATTAGGGGGTTGGGCCGAGTTAATTAAAATATTGGGCTGGGTATTTAATTAGGTGGGTTGGGATTCAATTTAGGCTAGATTTTAAATAAAAAAGTGACTAGTTATTAAATACCCCAGAAAATAGATAAACAGCCAATAACTATATAAAAAATGAAATTGAGTTTAAATGAATGAAATTAAGGTAATTAAACAATATTAAATATAAAAAATGAATAATTTTTGAATTAAAATAATATAAATTATACAATTGTGCTATAATTGCAAAATTATTGTTATTAAAATTAAATCATGCCTGATTGGCTAATTTATGAAATAATTGAATCCTAGTGGATAAAAATGATTGAAAATGATATACCGAGCAGGGAGTTGAAATTATTTATAACATAATTTATGGATAATTATTGAATAAAAATATCAGATAAATGGAAAAAATTTGATAAAAAATATGAAAAATTTATGGAAAAAGTGCCAATCATTATAAAAGTGATTTTGAAGGTATATATGCGAATTTGAAAATAATTTTGAGGAAAAATTGGGTATCAACACCTGGTAAAGACTAAAAATCAGTCAATCCTAAACAAAATGTACTGATTACAAATGAAGAGCTTTCTTGATGTGAGCATAACTATCTATTTGAATTATTAAAGAAGTGGCCCTCCATTCCTGCTTTGAGAAGTAGATTGAAAGGCTTATCTCTTCTCCTACTACTGCTCCCAGCCATGTCCCGCAACCAACCAAATGGCTGCCTTAACTTTAGAAAGATCATTTTTATTCAACATTTGTTTTTTCGTTCTCCTAGAAGTAGAGAAAGTTCTCTCTTTTTTTTCCAGAAAAAATCATCTTGGACGTTGTGTAATGCTTACTCTCAAACTCTTTGTTTACACAATAACACCTTAAGTATAGTTTTGTAGCGACAACGTTAATCGAATGTGTAGGATAGGTGGGAAGTGACAGACAACGACCAATCTTGAAAGATCACTCTTTCGTATATGATTGCCTAACCGCCGCTCCGATCATTCGTGGGAGACCAAATATTGCGAAGTGGATAGTTTATCTGGGGCGGATCCCTATTAAAGGGAAATTGATCTACTCATTGGGCATTAGAAATTTCGTTTCATGTGCGTGGGATTGACGGGGAAACCGGGTTCAACTTGAGGGGACTGATAAATATGGTATCTATGTATTAGTTAATATATTTGCTAAGGGTTATTTATGTAATTATATACGTATCAACTCTTGGATAAATACCTTATTATGATCAATAATACTGGTTGGTTTTTCCCCTTTACAAATTTAACCTACAGTAATAGGTAATTCTTTATTATGGTAAACTGGAAATTTTGCTATAATTAGTTAAACTTCATTGATATATAAGAAAATTTATTATACACTAATATTATATAAATTGTTTACACAATTAGGCCAATTTCAATAAATTGCAGGTATAAGTTTTAGTGATTGTGTATAAAGATATTAAGTTATTATGGATAAGCATTATACACTACTATCATAAAAAAAAAATGTAAAAATTATACGGGGCATCTTATTTGGTCGCCTCCATTTAACGTATACCCGCTTTTTAAAATTTTTTTTAACTTATACCCACTTTTTAAATAACTTCAGCTCCCCTTTCCCTCGCTGAGCTGAAGTTCACCAGTTAAGCTGAAGTTCGCCAGTTATAAAGACAAAACTTCAGCATACGGGGCTGAAGTTCCCCAGTTACAAAGACAAAAGAGCTGAAGTTTCTCAGTTACGAACTTCAGCTCTAGAGCTGAACTTTTCAAGTTATAAAGACAACAACTTCAGCATACGGGGATGAAGTTCCCCAGTTACAAAGATAAAAGAGCTGAAGTTTTGTCTTTGTAAACTGGGGAACTTCAGCTCCGTATGCTGAAGTTGTTGTCATTATAACTTGGAACTTTAGCCCCGTATGCTGAAGTTCCCCATTTACGAAAGACAAAACTTCAGCTCTAGAGCTGAGTTTCCCAGTGTAACTGGGGGAACTTCAGCTCCGTATGCTGAAGTTTTTGTCTTTATAACTGGGGATGAAGTTCCTCATTTACAAAGACAAAAACTTCAGCTCTAGAACTGAAGTTCCCATTTACTAGAGCTGAAGAACTAGAGCTGAAGTTTGCAAACTACTTCAGGCCCGTCTATTAGAATGCTAAAGTTTTGCGTGATTGTCTTTGCTACCTCAGCCCCGCATGCTGAAGTTATGTGCAAAAGCGGGTATGAATGTAATTTTTTTTACAAAGCGGATATAACTTAAAATGTGGCACAAAAAGTGAATACGGATGCAAAAGCCCCATAAAAAAATTATTTACACAATTAAGTCATTTACAAAAAAAAATTGCAGGTATAAGTTTTATTGATGGTGTATAAAGATAAATGCACTAACAAAAAAGTATATAAATCTCTTAAAATTAAAAAAGCTTAGAAGTAGAATAAAACCTTGTGAATAAACAAATTCTCTCTCGTGTTGTAGCTTTGGCAGTGATCTTGAAAATGGCGAATCAGCAGCAAGCATCGAGTAGGCCATGGATACTCGAAATCGTACCTCTTCTAGTAGTCATACTAATCGCTGCTCATGTCCTCGCTTTGGTATTTTCTCTATCTCTCACTCACTGTGTGTGTTTTTGAACTAGTACATACTGTGATTTTTTTGAGTCATTTAATGAATTTGAGTGTAGGTGTACTGGATTTATCGGCTAGCAACTGAGAAACAGCCTCAGAGGAGAAAAAAGCACTAGCAATATGTAGATCAGAGTGAATTTTCATTTCGCTTCAGCTTTTAGGAAAATGCAAGGTACAAAACCCTAGTATTTTCTTGTCTCTTTTTTTTTCTCCTTTACGTTTGTGGAACTTTCAATTTGTTCTTTGAAATTTGAATTACTCAAGAGTTCTTGAAAATTATATTACGGTTAAATTATTGTTGAATATTTGTCCTGTTTGTACAATTATCACTTGGAATTTTGTACATTATCATAAAAGATTTATATGCGAGTAAAAATCTAGAGAACTTGTAATATTGTTATTATTTATATATATATTTTAACTTATTTTTAATTTTTTAATTTGATGTGATGTTGACATGACTTGAGCTTAAATGGAGAAATATGGCAAGCGTGGATTCATATAGCTGACCCTAACTTGTTTGAGACTAAGGCATAGTTGTTGTTGTAGAGACCACACTGTGAGGTGTCAATTCTGTTGGATGAAGAAATTTGGTATTGGTTTTTTTTTTTTTTTTTTTTTTTTTTGNNNTTTTTTTTTTTTTTTTTTTTTTTTTTTGGCCTATCATGTGATTCTTGATGGCCCCAACGTTAGGGGTTTTGTGGGTGTTGCTTTCTTTGAATTGGACTGCCCATATTTTATAAGATGGCTGCAAATGTGAATGGATATTTATAGCAGTCATGGGAGAGTGAATTCTTCTTTTCTTTTGCTATTGAGCTTCTTTAAGAGGCACATGATGTGAATGTTAAATATGATAGCAAAGTCTTTGGAGTCAAATTGGAACAGATTAAGCATTGCGGTAATTTTAAGAATAGCTAATATGTGCAAAGTTGCCATTCACGTTTGTGTTTTGGTAGTGTGCAACAAAGAAATAGAAGGATGTTGGTTATAAAGGAGTACGAAGACTATTCAAAATCTAGTGCTTTGATCGTAATCCTCCTCTTCTTGAAGGACAGAAGGAAAACATAACTTAACTGGGTGACAAGGTAGCAAATTTCTACTAAAAAGACGCAATAAAGCAGACGAATGGAACCAAATCTTAGAGGTGATATTCTTATAATTGATGGTGTTGAAGAAGTGCAACAATTTGTGTAAGAATCTTGAACTCTGATACTAATATTGATGTAGCACCAAAAGGAAGGAGGGAGAACGAGGAGACAAATACAGAGAGATAGTGATTGAGAGAAGGAATCAACTCATTAAATATAATTTATCAAATGAAGTGGTTGATCAAACTGAAAGGAGGGTCTCAGGGCCTGTTTATATATGGGGAACCTTGCACAAGGTAGATTCGTAATACAATAGGAACTTTATCTCCGTTAGCTCTCATGTGGATAGTTTGGGGGGGAGAGAAATAGGAGAGCTTTTGAATTGAGTCTCCTTTTTCACATCTTAAGAATAGTCTTTTATCTTTGATCGCTTTTTGGTGCACTCATATAGCCCCTACTTGTATAGAAGATTGAGCGTCTTTTGTAGAGAATCATGTTCTGATGTAAATTCTCTACTTTTTGGTATACTTCCTGTATACAGGAGTTCTCTCCCTTTTGATTAATACAATTTACCTTATCAAAAAAAAAAAAAAATAGGAACTTAATCTCTAAATAAGATATAAAAATAAAATCAAAGATAAGGCAAAGTAGGTAACATCAATCTTATTTACGAACCTTTTTCCTGTTCTTTTAAGAAAAAATAAGATTACGGTAAAATCAAACAAGGGATAATGATAAAGGTGTGATGTAAAATCTGATCTAGCTAATGATAACTATAAGATCTACTCTAAAAAAGACAATAACCTCATCTAATAAGATAAATACTAAAATCTTCCAGATCTTTTAGGATGTACATCAGTTGACTTCAACTATTCGTTATAAGGGGTTATGGTGATTAGTGGAACTTATATGGTGTTATGTGCTTGAAGTTACATTCTTCTGCCGAATTCAGTTATTTATTTCCTTTCGCTGTCATAGTTCTCAGAGGCTTACCTGCTAATGATAAAAGAACCTTTAAAACTTTGCAACTCTGGTGGATTTCTGGTGCATTTAGTGGGAGTGTAGTTCTAGAAAAAAGTTCTTAACAGCATTTTATGTCTCCAGTAATGTTTAAGATATGCTAGTTTAAAAGGTCAGGTGGTTTGGCTATTTAGAGTTAAATGATCTCCAGCGGGTTTACTGAGCGCTTGATACTTGAGAACATCATGTCTTACTGTCTCTTTTTCCGTTTACTAAGTACTTCTCTCAGAAGTCCTACTGACTGGAGGCAAAACTATTAGCGGACATAGATGGTTCAGTAGAATTATTAGGGATTAAGTGAAGAAGATAATACCTTTATTTGTGATTTATGAATTACTATTATGGTTTGAAATTTCATGCTTATATAATATAAAGATGGTTAGTTTTGCATTTATCTGGTGATGATTGGTGATACCTTGACGGAAATTTGCTTAAAAAAGTCATAATCTAAGATAGCTCAGATGTCATGCTGGATTTCCAGCTGCAGAGCATAAGTCAGAAAAGGTCTATTTATTTATTTCCTTTCTTTTGGGAGTTGTATGTGGGTTTGAAATTTGTGCGATTGTTATATCGATGATTGTTAGAAAAATTTGACGTGTAAGGACTGCACTGAGCAATTATAATCTATCAGCATGTTGTTAAAGCATCTGAACATTAGAATGAAGAATGGAGATTAACAGATACAGAAAATTCTAGCAAACAGAGGCTAACTTTAGAGAACCCTACATCAAATTCAGAATACTACTACTTCTGTTTGTTGAACTATTTGTATCCCACATTGGGTATATAAGGGCAACCAGAGAGTTTTATAAAGGTCTTGAAACTCCACCTATTGCCTTAATATTTGGGATTGGATGCTCCAACTTTTTCACATGATATCAATGCCAATTCCACTCGTAAATCCACAAAGAAGTCCATGTGTGAACCCCATATAGGAGAGGGTGTTGAACTATATAATGTCTCACATCAGGAATAAGTGATTCAGAGGAGTTTATATAGGTTTGAGCTACTTAACTTAAGGTTTGAGTTGCATGTTCAATTCTTTCCCTTTTTGTACACAACAAAATAAAGAAATAAAAGTATCCCCTCTCTAATTGTTTAAGTAGAAGTTCTGAGTTCGATCCTTATTTTCACCCAGTAATAAAAGTATTTACATGTTCTTGGTCCAAGAGAAAGAGTTAGACCCACATGTGAGGTAGGGTGTTGTAGACATTAAGTAAATAATTATAAACTCCTCTCTGAAATGGGTCACACGGTTCAATAACTCGCAGATGAAATAATCACATATCTTTATCATTTCTGCATAATCTCCAATAATCCGAAAAGCAAAGTTGATAACACTTTAATGAGGTGAGCAAAGTTTATAACATATTGCACATTCATTTCTGACATGGTTTGCATCTACACCGTTCATTGTTTGATGATAACTTATTATTTTCTTTTATTCAGTGATTTTATCAGATACCGAATGGTCATGTTTATGGTTGTTCAGGTTGATCTTAGATTTCTTTGAGGAGCTATATCTTAACTTAGATGCATTACTGTTCTCTCGCTTATATAATCTTTCCTTCTGTTAACCCCAAACTTATCAGTACCACTCTAGAAGGAGCATATCTATTACCAATTCTTTTGTGCATTGCATTGTTATTGTAAAACATTTATCTGAGGTTTTGAGTATAAAGAGTCAAAGCCTCTGCATCTTATAAAATATCTCAGGCTATTACAAGTCCTACTTCGAAAAGTAATTGTCGTTTATGCTGTCAAATGTTATGTTCGTCTTTTACTTCTCAGCTTTTGTTTTTCAGTTTCGCTTTCTGATGACTGAGATTGTTTTTCTTTGTTAGTAGGGAATCATTCTATACGGTTCAGAAGCAAGCTTTACACTCAAGGCTTTGGTGATTGGTCAGCTCTCTTTGCCTAAGTATACACGTGTCCTCTTTTTCTCCATGAACTTGTGTGCAATTACGCTGGAAAAGTGTGGGATTTGTTACATGTTAATGGATCGCGTTAATCGCTTGCCATTGTTGAGAAACTTCTTCGTTCTTCTATTAACATCACTCTGTGCATTTGTACCCCAAGTTTGTTATTCTTCTACAGTATTTGCATCAATGATCCTCTTTTGTTCTGTGTGCTTTTTGAACATAGTGAACTTGAGTCATACTTGTAAATTTGATCTAGTATGAAAATTTGAGGATTCTTAGGGGTACTTGACTGTTTGAGGAGTTATATAATCATATGTAAAGTGGACTGATGTAGACAGAAAATGTTTTCCTCTCAAAATTTACTAAACGTAAGGTCATATTTCAGTCCATTTTAATCTTTCAAATGGTTGCTTTTCTCTTTTTCCTCCTCATATAACTAACCACCACCAAAGATTGTGGTAGGGTAGTAAGCTCTCCCTTCCTTAACTAGATGTGTCGGGCTTTGAGAATGGAGTTAGTTTTCGTAGGAAGTGTTTTACCTCCGAATGGGACTTTCCAGTGTGAATCTGGGTTAGTCGGACCCTAATGTAGGTGTCAGACACAGTGTGAAAAGTAAAAAAAGATAAAAAAAAACCAAAGGGAATAAGAAAGACTTGAATCACTGATAACAAAGATACTAGAGTTAGTACTTGTGACACTGCTGTTCGATGTGATTCCTGGTCACTGAATGTCTTATGGGGACCAAAGTATATTTAAATGTTTTCTGAAATCGCATTCGGGTTTTTCACAAAAGAAGTGAGGCTGTAGAGCATAAGAATAACAAGTGTTTGAAAATTTGATTTTTTTCTTGACTGACATCTTTTGTTAATGACTTGATTTTTGTAAAAAAAGGGTAGACTTAATTTGTTTATGGATTCAACAATTTCATCCATCTTTCGATTTCTGAGAATATTCAAATGTAATACTATAAAAAATTATTTATAAAGAAAAAAAAAACGATCTAATCATTGCGAGTCGTCAATTTTAGATCTTAGCCAACGTGTGCTAATTATTCTAAAGTCAAAAAATGAGTATTATATTTCTAGAAAGATATCAAGTAAAAGTTGTAGATTACGTCACACATTCAGCTACTCTCTTAAAAAAATACTTTATCTCTTCTGTGTTTGCACTAAATGAAGCAATTTAAGTTTAATAGTAGTCAAGAGAATACATTTATAATTTATTAGTTAATTATAAGTCACAATAATTTACATAACACAATTTTATATTTATTTGTTTAATATAAATACTTGGTGTGGATAATTATAATCGGCGAAGAAGCTCAGATTATAACTAAGCTCATTCAAGAAATGTGCTGTAGAGGGGTAGGATGAAACCCACGTTAACAAAGGCAATAGAGAACTTAAACTTTTACCCCTAAATGTACCAATGTTCAGAATCATGTAGAGATCTTGATGGTTTGAAGTTGACTTAGTTTTTGTCCAGAATTGGGGCTGTATATCCAATCATGGACTTGTCCAAATTTTCCAGTTTTTTCTGGCTGCTGTAATACTTCCAGTTTTGGTATATAAAATTTTAAATACCAAAAAAAAAAAAAAAATCTCTTGCATAGGCAATATTGGAATTGTTCATAATTATTTAGTACTCCACTAACTAGTGAATTGCATTCTACTCCTTAACATAACAGTGAATCAAGGTATTTTGTTTGTTTGTATTAAAAAAGAATGATGTTGCAAAATCCACGGAATAGGAAAAATTAGTATTGCCACTTTTTCTTATTGCACTCAAAGCAGTCGTATACGACTGCGTAAGAAGTTTGTTCAACTATTTGCAATGTCTTCATTTTTTCTGGACAAACATTGAGGTGTATTTCTTTCATTTTTCACCTAACCTTTTATTTGTGTATACGGTAGAAAACCCGATTTCATTCTTTGACCGAGATAGGAATATCAAGTCTAAGAGTTAGGACGTCGAGTCCGAAGTCGAAACCTCATTTCAGATCGAGGTCGACATCGATGATCGAGGTCAGAAAGAGCCAGACTCCGAAGTGACATAGGTATAGCTTGATAACGGAAAGGACGATATATCTGTAATAGGTCGAGGATCATGGCATGAATCTCGGAACGGAACGATTTACGACGGGTAATTAGATGTTAATATGACTTCCTACTATAATTAGAAGTGTACCTTATTTAGCACTCCTCTATTATATAAAGAGGAATCACATTCATTTGTAATCATCAATTATTCACTGATAAAGATACATACACTCATTGCTCTCTTGTTATTTCACTTAGTGCTCGTCAGAATTGCTCTATCATTTACTATTCTTACTATTCCACCTCGAGACTGTCTCAAATCGAGGTCGAGGCCTTGCTTATACACTGGTTTGATTTATTTTATTGTCTAATTCATCTGTTTAATTCTTTGTTTATCAATTGGTATTGGATTAAATCACATATCCTTAAAACCACAATATAAGTTTAATTATTATCCGAATCAGAGGTTAAGCAGTTTGGCGCCGACCGTGGAGCTAAGGATAATAGTGATTATTCAGTACTGATTCTGGTAAATACACACTATTTTACGCTTGTTCTTGTCAAGAATCTTTGCTTTCTGGTTAAAACATGTTAAACTCACAAAACGCACCCACACACGGTGACAATGGCCTCAGATTTCACGGGGAAACGATAATGTAATTTCTCCAGGAGTTGAGGTGCCACAGGCTAATCCCGGAGAAGCACCGGTTGCCGACCCAATCGATATCAGTTCGCACGTCGCTTTAAATGCGGACCTAGGCGCAGACCTCGAAGGGAGTATACGCTGAGAAACCCGATCTAGTGGCCAAGGTATACATGGCAGAGGAGACAGAGGAGTCATCCTCCAAGTGATATTCGAGATGCTACAGCTCAGCAAGCCGCTTTTGCTCAGCTACCAAATCAACATAGAGCTACGAGTTGGGTCGAGTCGGAAACCACCCGCCATACTGAGCTAGTGCCGGAGATATCGAATGGTAACGAATCGGGGACCGATCCTGCAATAATGAAAATGCTCGAGGAGCTCACCAAAAGAATTGAGTCAGGAGAGAAGAAAATTAAAGTGAATGATAAAAAAATGAAAACATACAACTATCGAGTTAATCAGATATCGGGGACACCACCAATCTTGAAAGGGATGGATTCAAAGAAATTTCTACAAAAACCTTTTCCTCCGAGTGCGGCTTCGAAGCCCATTCCTAAAAAGTTTCGCATGCCAGATATACCTAAGTACAATGGGTCCACTGATCCCAACGAGCATGTTACCTCATACACATGTGCCATCAAAGGTAACGATTTGGAAGACTATGAGATCGAACCAGTGTTATTGAAAAAGTTCGGAGAGACCCTGTCGAAGGGAGAAATTATTAAGTACCACAACTTACCGCCAAATTCTATCGACTCATTTGCCATGTTAGCAGACTCTTTCGTAAAGGCACATGGCGGGGCCATAAAGGTTGCAACAAGGAAATCAGACATTTTCAAGGTAAGACAGAGGGATAATGAAATGCCGAGGGAATTCGTATCCCGATTTCAAATGGAACGCATGGAGTTGCCACCGGTCACAGATGATTGGGCCGTTTAAGCTTTCACTCAGGAGTTGAATGAACGAAGTTCGATAGTATCGCGTCACTTGAAGCAAAATTTGATCGAGTATCCGGTTGTAACTTGGGCAGATGTACATAATCGATATCAATCAAAGATCAGGGTCGAGGAATGACCAACTAGGAGCTCCTTCCGGTTCAGTACATCCAAACAGGTCAGCAACTAAAAATCAGAGGGACATCGACAGGGAGCCAAGGTCGAACAAAAACCGATATCAACCATACACCGCAGATCGAAGGAACAATAGTCCAGGACGCAATTCCGCCTAGAACGATCGAAGAAGCGATCGAGGACATAATTCTCGGGGACTTATGAGCAAAAGTAGTTTTGATAAATACGCCGATCCCATAGAGGCACCTCGATTATCGAAATATAATTTTAGTATTGATGCATCAGGCATTGTATCAGCAATTGGAAGGATCAAAGATACTAGATGGCCCATACCCATACAGACCGATCCTCCCCAAAGAAACCCCAATTTGATGTGTAAATATCATGGCACGCATGGTCACATGACCGAGGATTGCAGGCAATTAAGGGAGGAGGTAGCCCGTCTATTCAATGAAGTCCACCTTCGAGAGTTCCTAAGTGATCGAGCCAAGAATCATTTCAGAAAAAGAGACGCCAACCGAAAAAATGAACTGGAGGAGCCGTAACATGTCATTCATATGATCGTCGATGGGGTCGACATTCTGCAGGGACCCATATTCAAACGCACTAAGGTATCAATTACTAGGGAAAAATGGACCCGAGATTATGTACAGAAGGCACCGTACCATTCAATGATGAAGAAGCAGAAGGAATTTCTCATCCCCACAACGAGGCTCTAGCAATTTCTATCTTATTAAATAAAGTTCGAGTTAAGCGTGTTTTAGTGGATCCAGGTAGCTCGACAAATATCATCCGATCAAGGGTCGTGGAGAAGCTCGGCCTACAAGATAAAATTGTGCCCGCAACTCGGGTCTTAAACGACTTCAATATGGCTAGTGAAACAACTAAAGGAGAGATTATCCTACCGGTGAACGTGGCTGGAATCATTCAAGATACCAAGTTCCATGTAATCGAGGGCGACATGAGATACAACGCCCTACTCGAAAGGCCTTGGATCCACAACATGAGGGCAGTCCCTTCGACTCTCCACCAAATGATGAAATTCCCGACGTCGGACGGGGTAAAAATAGTGTACGGGGAGCAGCATGCTGTAAAAGAAATGTTTGCGGTCGATGAGGTAATACCGATATCGGCACTATCGGCATCGGAAGGATCGGGCATCAAAGGTAAATGGGAAGCCAAATAGCAATCACCGCCGCCAGCCTGAACTGAATCGGAGAAGTAGGAAATGGAAGAAGAAGAGGAAGATTTTTTGACTCCTCGAACTTTTGTTGTTCCCGAAGATTTCGACACTATAAAATCAACGGTCGAAAAGCTGGAACGGGTTATATTGATCGAGTATCTTCCTGAGAGAAAGGTATACCTGGGAACGGGGTTAACCCCCGAACTCAGAAAAAAGCTTATTCATTTTCTTATTGATAACATAGATTGTTTTGCTTGGTCCCACTTAGACATGACAGGGATCCCACCGGAGATAACAACACATCGACTAAGTCTGGACTCAAAGTTCAGACCAGTGAAACAAAAGAGAAAGCCCCAGTCGAGGTAAAGCACGTATTCATAAAGGACGAGGTAACTAAACTTCTCAAAATAGGGTCCATTCGGCAGGTAAAATATCCTGAATAGTTAGCCAATGTAGTCGTAGTTCCTAAAAAGGGGAACAAATTTAGGATGTGTGTAGATTATAAGGATTTAAACAAGGCATGTCCTTAAGATTCTTTTCATTTCCGCTACGGCCTATCACGAGATCCTTACTTTTCTCGATGCCTATTTTGGGTACAATCAAATTCAAATGAACCCGGAAGACCAAGAAAAAGCTTCATTTATCACCAAGTATGGAACATATTGTTATAATGTAATGCCCTTCGGGCTAAAAATGCAGGAGCTACCTACCAACGCCTAGTAAATAAAATGTTTGAAGAACAAATAGGTAAGTCAATGGAAGTATACATCGATGACATGCTAGTTAAATCCCTGCGGGCAGAGGACCATCTGACACATTTGCTGGAAACGTTCAGGATATTGAGAAAATACAACATGAAGCTCAACTCCGAGAAATGTGCCTTCGTGGTCGGTTCGGGAAAGTTCTTTGGCTTCATGGTGTCAAATCGGGGAATCGAGATCAATCTTGATAAAATCAAGGCTATCGAAGACATCACCCTCGTGGACAGCGTTAAAGTCGTGCAAAGGCTGACAGGGCGGATAGCTGCCTTAGGCCGATTCATCTCGAGGTCGTCGGATCGGAGCCATAGATTCTTCTCTTTACTCAAAAAGAAGAGCGATTTCGCCTGGACCCTGGAGTGCCAACATGCGTTAGAAGAATTGAAGCAATACCTCTCGAGCCCACCATTTCTTCATACTCCAAAGGTAGATGAAAAACTCTACTTGTACTTGGCAGTCTCAAAGATCACGGTAAGTGGTGTCCTGGTTCGAGAAGAACAAGGTACGCAATTTTCTGTTTATTATGTAAGTCGAACTCTAGAAGAAGCAGAGACTAGATATCCACACTTAGAGAAATTGACACTTGCACTGATAAGCGCCTCTAGGAAGCTAAAACCGTATTTTCAATGTCACCCCATATGTGTATTAACCACTTACCCACTTTGTAATGTTTTGCATAAGCCCGAACTGTCAGTCCGACTGGCCAAATGGGTCGTCGAACTCAGCGGGTACGATATCGAATATCAACCCTGAACGACCATCAAGTCTCAAATTTTAGCAGATTTCGTGGCCGATTTCACGCCAACCCTCGTACCCGAAGTCGAAAAGGAACTCTTGTTAAAATCGGGTACATCATCGGGGGTATGGACCCTTTTAACAAACGACGCCTCGAATGTGAAGGGGTCCGAGATAGGCATAGTTTTGAAGCCACTCACGGGCAACACTATTAGACAGTCCATCAAAACTTCTAAGTTGACTAACAATGAGGCCGAGTATGAGGCCATGATTGCAGGTCTCGAACTAGCTAAAAGCTTGGGAGCGGAAGTCATTGAAGCCAAGTGCGACTCCTTGCTGGTAGTAAACCAAGTGAACAAAACCTTCGAGGTTCGAGAGGATAGAATGCAAAGGTATTTGGGCAAGCTGCAGGTGACTTTGCACTGTCTTAAAAAATGGACTTTGCAGCACGTACCTCGAGAGAAGAACAGTGAAGTCGATGCTCTTGCAAATTTAGGGTCATCAGTCGAAGAGGACGAAATCAGCTCGGGGACCGTCGTCCAACTCTCGAGATCCGTGGTCGAACAAGGTCACACCGAGATAAACTCCACTAGCATAACTTGGGATTGGAGGAACAAGTATATAGAATACTTGAAGAACAGAAAGCTCCCATCGGACCCTAAAGAATCGAGGGCCCTGCGAACCAAAGCTGCTCGATTCACATTGACTGAAGATGGAACATTATATAGAAGGACGTTCGACGGACCATTAGCAGTATGTTTGGGACCAGGTGACACCGATTATGTTCTACGAGAAGTTCATGAAGGTACTTGTGGGAACCAACCACTCCGGCGCCGAATCACTAGTTCACAAAATCATCAGAACAAGATACTACTGGGATAGTATGGAAAAAGACACTAAGGAGTTTTTTCAAAAATGTGACAAATGCCAAAGACACGCATCGATGATTCACCAGCCCGGAGAACAACTTCATTCGGTCTTATCCCCATGGCCATTAATGAAATGGGGGATGGATATCATCGGACCTCTGCCATCGGCTCCAGGTAAAGCTAAATTTATTTTGTTTATGACTGACTACTTCTCTAAATGGGTGAATGCACAAGCCTTCGAGAAAGTCAGATAAAAATAAGTTATAGACTTTATCTGAGATCACATCATATGCTGATTCGGGATACCTGCCGAGATTGTATGCGACAACGGAAAGCAATTCATCGGCAGCAAGGTAACAAAGTTTCTCGAAGAACATAAAATAGAAAGGATCTTATCGACACTGTATCATCCAAGTGGGAATGGACAGGCCGATTCAACGAACAAAACTATCATTCAAAACCTGAAGAAAAGGTTGAACGACGCCAAGGGAAAGTGGAGAGAAATCATACTCGAAGTCCTTTGGGCATATCGAACAACGTCGAAGTCCAGTACGGGGGAAACCCTATTCTCCTTAGTATATGGCTCCGAAGCCTTGATTCCAGTCGAAGTCGGGGAACCCAGCGCCAGATTTTGACATACAACGGAAGAATCAAATCATAGGGCTATGAATACCAGCCTCGAATTATTGGATGAGAAACGAGAAGCCGTCATCGTTCGGATGGCTGCACAAAAGCAACGCATTGAGAGATACTATAATAGGAGAACCTACCTTCGTCACTTCAGAGTCGGGGACGTAGTCTTAAGGAAAGTACCATCAACACTCGAGATCCTAATGAAGGGAAGCTCGGCCCAAATTGGGAATGACCCTACCAAGTCCTCGATATCGTCGGAAAGGGATCTTATAAGCTTGGCACGATGGACGGCGAACAACTGCCAAATAATTGGAATATATCACTTCTCAAACGATATTATTGCTAAGGTATGACTCTCTCCCTTTTTCATTTATATTCGATACTAACTTATTGCAGGTGTTCAATCAAAGACATCGAGACCTCAGGTTTGAAAGCACACGTTGCACTCTTTTTCCCTTAGATCGGTTTTTGTCCCAAATGAGTTTTTCTGGCGAGGTTTTTAACGAGGCAACAATTATATGTGCTACTTGGGGACAATTCAACAGTATCCGAGGCTTCCCTACATTCAACCTCGAATACTGGGCTATCACATCAAAGGAAAATACTTCGTGTCAAAAGGGTCTCGATAGGGAACTTTGTAATGGGCCAAACAGTCGAACGAACTGTGTCCATATAGATTAGTCGAGCCCTAATGGCAAAACATGTATGCATGAATAAATTATTCCAAGAAGCATTTTTCCATATCAAATATCTTGTGCCTCGAAGAAATTTCTCTACTATACAAGCTACATGCTTATGATTTTTGTGAATAATGGCTCAAGGGCCAAGTACAAATGCACCTCGAACAATCAACCCCCCTACTCAGGGACTACCGTCGAAAATCAACATGGTCGAGTTATCTTAACTCGAATCCATAAGACCTCAAAAAGGCACCCCTCGATTTTTAGGCCAAGACAATCATTCTCGTGGACTAACGCTTCAAACAAGATCGAAGTGTTGTTGGAAAATAATCCCAAGAGGCATACCCAAAGGCTACGGTCAAACTAACGCGGTTCGGAACATCCGAATCCGCAATAAAAATAGGCCTTCGAATTCTTTGAAAATCGGTTAAAAAAAGGCTACCCTCGGCAAAATAATAAAAAGGGCTTCGATAAAATCAGCCCTTGAAAAACCTTAAGAGGTATCAAACTATCCTAGCACAAACTTGTGCTAAGGCACAAAAAGCAAAGTGATTTCGATCAACATTAAACCCTCAAAAAACCCAATGGATAAAAAATACATGCTAAGGCATAAGAAATTTTTACAAAGTCTTTAAGCCGAAAGAGGGAAAAAATAACCATCCTTTAGAGTCCATATCAGCCCAATTTAAATAGCTTAAGGGCCAATATACTTAGAGTTTGAGATTATGTTCTCACTCAATTCGAACTTAAGGTTCCACCATTTCAAGCTCGAATAAAAATCTCACTCGACTACTCTCGAGGGTTCATCATTACTCGATACAAACCTTAAGGGGTCTGTGCTGTAAGTTCAAACCTTACTCGGACACGACTATTGTGACTTCGATCAAGCCACCCAAAAACAAAATCTTGAACATATTGTTCAAAGCATAAAATTGTGCAAAAATTCTACAAGGCACAAAACATGTTTGAAGGAAAAAATTGAGAAGGCATTCAAAAGAAAATTTTCTTTATACATATGAAGAAAAATGTGTACAAGAGACCGATTAGGGTCTTACAAAAAGGGAAAAGAAAAATAAAGTCCAAGCTATGCTCGGGGTCGACTGCTTCATCGGGGGCAGCTTCTCCTTCGGGCCCCTCGCCATTATCAGACCCACCTCGGCTGCCCTCATCATCATAATCTTCATCATCGGAGGAGGCAAGAAACCTAGCATCGGCTTCAAGTACCTTAGTTTGAGCTATCTCCTCATAGAGGTCAAAGCCTCGAGCGTGGATTTCTTTCCCTCCGAGATTGGCACTTAGCAAAATCATTACTCCACCGCTCTCGATCAGAGGCCTCCCTCAGCTGTGTTTGGGCAGCCTCAGCATCAGCCAGGTATATGGCTATGGACTTGTCAGCCAAGACCTTCGTCTTTTCAGCTTCCACCTTGGCCTTAGCAAGCTCGGCCTCGAGCTCCTCGATCCTTTTGGCATGGGCTGAGCTTTTCTCTTTAGTGCTCCGAAGTTGAACTTCGGTGTATGACAGTTTGGCCGAGGCAACCTCTTTTTCCACAGCACGACGGTCCATGTTCTCCTTCCAGTGATCACAGTCAGCTCTAACTTGATCGACTTCCCCCCAGAACAGCTCGATCCTTTCAATTTTTTGCTGCAACTAAGATATCGAAATATTAGCCTTCACCCTTGGATCAAGTCCTACCTTTTCAAAAGGATAGTTACCTGCTCGTTCAGCTCGGTCTCTTCCTGATGATCCTTGGCCAAATCTTCTCGAAGTTCCTGAGCTCTTCATCCTTTTGGCCGCAAAGGAGCTTTAGAGCATTCCTCTCCTCCGAGGTTTTCTGGAGCTCGGCCTTGCATTGGCCCAGGTCGGCTGGAGACTTGCTAAAGGCCTATACAAGAAGAAAGATATAAGTCAGACTTGAAGAAAGAAAAAGAAGAAGAGGAGTTACAACAACTAATGCTTACCCGAGATAGGAGACGTTGGGCCTCTTCGAAGATAATGGAAGCATCATTAAGGTCGGAGGCATCATCGACCCCAGTAAAGAAATCCCGAAAGGGATCTCCTTCACCAAAGACTCCGCCTATGTCGGGGGTCTTCATGTCCCAAGCCTCTCTTATTGCCTCCTTAGAGTAAGTCGACAGAGAAGGCGAATGACCTGCTATCATTGCCCCGAGCAAGTCAATCGGGGCGCTCTGATCGGCCCTCGTGGTTTCAGAACCCGCCATGTCCGGTATGTTTATGGATGGTCGAGAGATGATCTCAACCTCAGGCGATTCGGGGTCCTCACCCGAACCTTTCTTGGAAGCCTCCTCATCATGAGGCTTGATTTCAGCAGTCACCTCTAGCTCCAAAGGTTTGGCGGTCTCGACGGCCTTCTTGGGTCGAGTCACTAGTGTCGAGGTGTCACCTTCTTCTTCTTCTTCCTCTTCATCTCTCAAGCGTCGGACCGAGTCCACCGTAAGGGAATGACCTTCCTCCTGGTCCTTCGAGCTTTAGGTTTGGGGTCCTCAGACAACAAAACCCCCTTCCTTTTCTTGTCTTTCCCCGGCTTCAGAATCGAGGACTTGGCCTTTTCCTCGCCACTCAGAGGCCTCATGATTGCGTCTTTATTGAGGCTTGCACAAAAAGAAGCTAAGAAAGAAAGGCGTGGGAAGTACCTCGGATATAAGGAAGAAAACACTTACCATGGTTCTTTGCCTCCCATTTGCCCTTTGCCAAATCACGCCAGCTGCGCTCGGCATGAGAGGAAGTCGAGGCCAACTTCCGAACCCAGCCTTCAAGGTCGGGGACCGCAAGAGGCATCCAGCTAACCACTGCATAACAAACAAAAACGTTACATAAAGCAAAAGCGGAGTACGAAGATTAACGGGTAATACAGTACTTACGATCGGGGTTCCACTTCTCGGGGAACGATAATTTCTCCTTCGGGATGATGTCACAGGTCCTTACCCGTACGAACTGGCTCATCCAACCCCGGTCCTTGTCCTCATCGATGCTCGCGAACAGGGCCTTCGTTGCTCGGCGTTGGAGCATGATCAACCCTCGAAAAATCGAGGTCGATACAACCACATGAAGTGGCTGAGAGTGAACTCCAACCCCTTGGCCTTGCTGGAGAAGAAGTGGAGCATGATCAAAATGCGCCAGAACGAGGGGTGAACCTGGCCGAGGGTGACCTGGTAGCTCTTGTAAAAATCGACGATAACCGGGTCGAGAGGACCCAATGTGAAGGGGTAAGTGTAAATACTTAGAAATCCCTCCACATGAGTGGTAATGCTCTCTTCGGGAGCGGGGATCTGTACCACGACCTCGGGCCCCCAGTCACAGTCTCTCTTCATGGCCTCGAGATGGCCCGCGGTTATCGAACAAATGTATCTCGGCACGTGTTCACATCGGCCTGGGACCGACGAAGGGTTCTCGACTTTGAAGTTGGATTTTAAAGTGCATGGGCTGGGAACATACTCGTGAGGGAGTGGTTCCACCGGTGTTTTGTCACCAGTTGGCCGGGAAGAAGAGGAAGAAACTTTCTCCTTTTGAGGGACAGTTTTGGAGGTTTTTGTCATTGATTCAGGTAGAAAGAAGCGGAGAAAGGTGAAACTTAGTGTTTTGGTGCTAACAAAGTTGACTCAATTGACGGTGAAAGAGAAAAGATGGAGAGAGTTAAGGGACTTAGAGGTTGTGATGAAGGTAAAAGTAAAGTTTTGATTCAACAAAAGAGTCTATATTTATGGATTTACCGCGACGGTTCGGTGGTGCTAGTGGCCGACCGTCCACTGAAAAATATTAATGATTTGGGGAACTGTACTGACGGGACGTTTTGGTCACCTCCGTCGCTTACGTCACGAGAATGACATCACTATCGAGGTCGCCAGAAAATCGAGGCTCAAGTCGTTTCTTATCATTTTACTCTATGAAACGAGGGGACTCTTTGTATACAGTAGAAATTGATGCTACTCGATTTCATTCTTTGACCGAGATAGGAATATCACGACTAAGAGCTAGAACGTCGAGTCCGAAGTCGAAACCTCTTTTCAGACCGAGGTGGACATCGATGATCGAGGTTAGAAAGAGACAGGCTCCGAAGTGACATCGGTATAGCTTAATAACGAAAAGGGCGAGATATCTGCGATAGGTCGAAGATCACGGTGTGAATCTCGGAACAGAACGATTTACGGCGGTTAATAAGATGTTAATATGATTTTCTACTATAATTAGAAGTGTATCTTATTTAGGACTCCTCTATTATATAAAGAGGAATCTCATTCATTTGTAATCATCAATTATTCACCGATAAAAATGCTTACGCTCATTGCTCTCTTGTTATTTCACTTATTGTTCGTCATAATTGCTCTATCATTTACTATTCTTACTATTCCACCTCGACACTGTCTCAAATCGAGGTTGAGGCCTTGCTTAAACAGTGGTTTGATTTATTTTATTTTCTAATTCATCTGTTTAATTCTTTGTTTATCAATTGGTGTTGGATTAAATCACATATCCTTAAAACCACAATATAAATTTAATTGTTATCCGAATTTGAGGGTAAACAATTTGGAAACTCACTTCTTTCATCTAGCAATTAGGTACCATTTTATAACGGAGGTGTTCCGGTTATCCTTCAATTTCACCGAATACATATTCAAGAAGTCATATTATCCACCGATTAACCTAATTTGTATTCATATTAAATATGGATCGGGTCGGATATTTTATCTGTTTTTGTATTACCGTTTTGGACCCACCCATATCCGGCCAGACTCGTCCTACCTACCACCAATATAGATACTTAAATATCTCTGTCTATCAAAATTTAGGCCGTTGTGAATAAATCATCTAATATCTCTGTTGGTATTTAAACACTGATCTTTGTCATTTGCACATCCTTGGTGCTTCTCTGGCAATTAGGTATTAACATCTCAATTGCGTTTTAAAGTGGAGTATCAAACTTGCTAATGGCCTAATTCTTCCAAACTAAGGCCAACAAAATCCTTTTAGTTTGACAAGGATGTGCTTCCTATTACATATTTCTGTACATACGAACCGGATTGTTTAACCAAAGATGCAAAAGTGGATACACATTTTTTCCAATGGTTTCATTTTTTCTCCTTTACCAAACCTTTCTATTGCACAAATGGTATTCTACATCTTCGCACTTGCTCATTATACCAAAAACTGAAAATCAAAATGTAATGGAAGTCCTGAATATACTTTTTGACAAAGACTTTGCGTGACATATTTATAAGTTTCCCAATCATGATATGTTACTCTATGAAGAGCTTATTTGAATATACGGTTCACCTAAAATTGTGTTTTTTTTTTCTTTTTTTGGAGATAATCACTATATTACAGTTTGAAATCAACAAATTTTAAATGATTAAAATGAAATGACTAATTGCATTACTTTTTATGTCCATGACAATTTGAGTCCAACTCGACTATCGAGCGAGCAACATGCATCGAGAATTTACAAATGCATGTATCCGCTATATTGGGTATGTTGTTGTTTCTCTCGGCTAAATCTTTTCAACACTTCTGCTGAGAGGTTTTACTCATATCCTCAACCGCAATTACCATTGATGGATATGGTTGGAAAGTATCAATATTTAGAGTAAGGATGGTCACATTTTTAAAAAGGGACTAATTTAAGCACTTTTGGTAATGTTAAATGACTTTTTTGTAGCAAGGTTTTTCTCTATCCTCAACTTCAATTACCATTGATGTTTGATATGGTTGGAAAATATCAATATTTAGAGTAGGGGTGGCATTCGATTTATCGATTCGATTTTGACCCTTATCGATAATTACTTATCGATTATCGATTTGTATATATGCTTATCATTATCGTTTCAATAAGGTTTCGATTTTTCGATTTTTGGGGCTTATCGATTCGGTTATCGATTACACCAATAAGAAAATTTGCGAGATTCCACGAAAAGTATATCACTATAAACACGCCTAACTAATATGGACAAAGAGAAGCTAAAATACGACGAACATCGTTTATAACATAAAAATTGTGTCAACAAGCACATGCAACAAAACTAAAGTAAGGGTTCAAATATATGCCACCAACACTCCAACGATATAAAAAAAAAATACATCATCACGGCTAATTCTGTTTTCCATTAATTTGAACTTCATTCTCTTGAGCTTTAAATATGATCATTCCTTAAATGTGGTATCCCTTGCTGAAAGTCCTAACCCTTAAACCTGGAAGAAATTAAGAAAAATATTAACAACTTTGTAAAACATCACATTCTTTTACAAGTATATTACTACAAGTGGGTCTATAAAGTCAACAAAAAGCTGATGGAGCTGTTGAGGGGTTGAAGGCTAGATTGGTGGCCAAATGATACACACAAGAGTATTGAGTCGAACCCCTTTAGAGATAGGGGAAAGATTTGCCCCAGCTTGGCGAATCGCATCCCCGCGCAACGAATTGCATTGCCAACCTCCTGATTGTCTTCTTATCATTTTCCGTTGCATGTTTGGGATACGTTTGGTGTTCAATATATTCCCTGATGTCAGTAAACCATGGTTTACCGTTGGGTGCCCTTTCAATGGCCAAAAGATCACTATTGAACATGCCGGGAGTCAACTCAAAAATTTCTATTAGGTTGCAATACACCGGGCTGCTTCTTTGTTCTATCATGATTGGGTGGACTTTCCCTCAGGAATGTTTATCATGGAGGCCAGTGTTGCCAATGCATCCGCGAACTTCTTTTTTCTCTAGGTAGTGGAGAGACTTATTTTCTTGAATTGCCCTCAGTGAGCTTTTCAAGATAAGCATGGTATGTCAAAAGTTTTTCATATTTTGTTTTTAATTTCTTTTGAGTTTGGCAGATGATAAGCGTCGAATCCCTAAATACTTCGATTTCTTATATTCCCAGGGTCAAGGCAGTCTTTAATCCATGGATACATGCTTCATCTTCTGTGGTATTCTTAGTTCCTTAAAAGTTCCGCTTAATGGCAATGGGGGTGTGCGATTCATCAGGTGCAATCAGCAATGCCCCTACTCCGTACCCATTTTGATTAGTCGTGCCATCAAAGTCAAATTTCCATGCCCTCCTCTTCTGTGGAAGCTATTTCCTCGTCTGGGAAGCAATCCTTAAACTCATTTTCCTCCTTGATAGGGTGT
>ML354173.1:3670-27433 GCA_005239505.1 Nicotiana paniculata | reverse complement strand
GTTGAGGAGTAGGCCCCACTTGGCTAACGTGTTGGCCAAGTCATTGAGTTGTTTTTCCATGCGAAAACATTGCATGGCGTTGCCTTAACATTCTATTTAATCATATTATACAGCAACTTTAATTTGTACAGAAATGAAAAAGATGACTTTATAAGGTTCAAATTTATAATATTCTATCTTCTTTTGGATAATATTTGGTTGAAATTAAAAAATTAGTACTAAAAATCTTTAAATTCCTATTTTATTATGTCTAATTCTATTTATTCATCTATCCATAATATACACTAACTAGAGGCCGTATGGTATGATGGATGAGCAGAAATAATCGCCGGGATAAGAATTTAGTATCGTTTTATCCTGTGTTTGGTTATCTGAGGGGAAGGGGGCAAGGGCGAAGCCACATGATCATAAAGGTGGTGAATTGACCACCATGCGTCGAAAAATTATACTGTATATATGTAAAATATTATGTTATAGAGGTATATAACACATATTAAACACCTTTTCTCGAGAATTTTTTTCACTTCTTTCAAATTTGAATATTCTTGGAGAAATTCCTAGCTTCGCGACTGGGGGAGCTTGAGATGGATATTCTATTGCTTCAATTTGAATTATCTAGAGAATGTGATAACTTTGATTCTTTTGAATTTTATATTCGAGGTTGGGATTAAAAATGTAAACCTAGAGAGGTAGAAACAGGAATAATGGCAATGAGACAAGCAAATTGTTGATAATATTAAAAAAAATTGCATTTTCTGTTGAAATTAAATTGGAAAATGTTATAAAATAACAACTTTATAGTAAAGAAATCGAAGACAAGCATAGAGAGAGAGAGATTGATGTCTTATTCAGTTTTCAAAATGATGTACATAATGAAATGAAATCTCTTCTATTTATAGAAGAAAGGAAGCTGCTGTGTAAGATGCTACGCAAGCTGCTGTGTAAGCTGCTTGTAAGCTGCTACTGCAAGCTGTTGTGTAAGATGCTACTGCAAGCTGTTGTGTAAGTTGCTTGTAAGCTGCTACTGCAAGCTGATGTGTAAGTTGCTTGTAAGCTGCTACTGCACCAGATATAGATAATCTTCTACCGAGGGTAATATTTATCCATAACGGAGTACCGAAATGATAAGCTTCTTTAGGAAGCTTATTTCCAATAAAGTACCAAATAGATAAACATATTTACGACGGAGTCCCATATGGATAACCTTCTTCAGGAAGCTTATGAATATCCATAATATAATATATATTTGTAACACTCCCCCTTGGATGTTCATTAAAAGATAATGTGCCTCATTAAAACCATACAAAGAAAAATCCCGTGGGAAAAATCCCAGTGAAGGAACAAGAGTGCACATATTTAGTAATACGCACTGCTAGGTGCCTCATTAAAAACCTTATAAGGAAAATCATGTGGGAAAAAACCTTAGTAAGGAAAAAAGAGTGCATCACGTATTTTACTCCTCCTGATGAAAACCTTGTTTCAAATATTTGAGTCTCCGCATTCCGATCTTGTATACCATCTTCTCAAAAGTTGAATTTGTAGAGAATATTATCCACCACTATTTCCGATCGATTTAAACTAATCTCATCAAACCAAGAAGTTGTTGCAAGTCATTTCATTGAGTTTCTTGCAACCTGCATGCATCAACTGCTTGTAGATAAACTTCAATGGAGTACTAGATGGATAATCTTCTTCGGGAAGATTATCTATAACAGAGTAATAAATGGGCATCCACAATAATATTTTCATAATACTCCCCCTTGGATGTTCATTATTATGTGCCTCATTAAAACCTTACTAGGAAAAAAAAACCCGTGGAAAAAATCCTAGTCAAAGAAAAAGAGCATACTAACAATATACATTGAAAGCTGCCTCATTAAAAACTTTACCAGGAAAAGCTCAATGGGAAAAAACCTGAGCAAGGAAAAAAGAGTACATTGCATACTTTACTCCCCCTGATAAAGACTCTGTGTAGGAGAAGAGTCATATCTTGCTAGCAAATTAGCAGAAAATATTGTGCCAGGCCTTGTAGCATTAGCAAGATACATTAGTGCACTAATTGCACTGAGATAGGGCACTTCGGGACCAAGGAGTTCCTCATCCTCTCTGGAGGTCGGAACAAATACTTATTTACTTCAAGTGATCGAACAACCATTGGTGTACTTAATGGGTGCGCTTTGTCCATGTAAAAGCGTTTTAAGACCCTTTTCTGTATAGGCAAATTGATGGATAAAGATCCAGTCTGCTAAATGTTCAATTTGCAGACCAGGAAAAGTTTTGTCTTTCCTACATCTTTCATCTCAAATTCTTTCTCAAGATATTCAACTGCCTTTTGGAGCTTTTCTAGAGTTCCAACAAGATTTATGTCATCAACATAAACAACAAGTATAATAAATTATGACATTTTCATATAAAAAATACGTGGACAAATAATATCATTTATGTAACATTCTTTCAGCAAATATTCACTGAGGCGATTATATCACATGCTCCCAGACTGATTTAAATCGTACAAAAACCTTTGCAATCTGATTGAATACATTTCTCGAGACTTTGAAACATATGCTTCAGGCATTTTAAATCCTTTAGAGATCTTCATATAGAATTAATCAAATGAGTCATATAGGTTATGACTTACATTTAAATGGCATGACATCTTCAGGTGTCTGGACTAAAAGTTCGATCCTCACAATCTTTTACAATATTATGCACTACATTGTATCAAACATATCGCCGACGATCATTTCATATTGGTTCCTAAACGACATAACTTGTTGAGATCTCACCACTTTCCTTATTTCAGGTAACTGAACTTCTTTTGGAGTTTCATGAAATGTTATGTCGTTGGCTCTTCTAGAGCTCATTTCCTTCTTATTATGATCATTTTGATCATTTTCTCCTATCCTTTTCAAGGATTGTTAACTTTGGAACTGATTGGTCTACCACGCTTCATGCGTACAATAAACTCCATCCTTCAGGGACTTTAATTTTAATAGGAGCATTTGCAGGTGAAATATGATATTTAATTATGGATCAACAAATGCTTCTGGCATTTGACTTGAATTATCTTATGAGTGAGGATCATACTAATGATAATTCGATTCATAGAGCATATTTTCAGTTATTTATTTAAATCACCCAAATGTTAGAAAAACTAACATATATCCCCAATTTTCTTTGGGAAACATATCTTTGTGCATTGTGGTAGAGAAATTAATCATATACCACACATCAAAAGATAGTAGTAAAAATATTTGGTTTCTGATCCTAAACCAATTGTGAGGGGAAGACTTATCATATATTATTGGCCTGATGCATACAAGTGCTGCTATATGCAATTTAGAAAATCTTAGACCAACACATGAGGCTTTGTTATCATAAGCGATAGTTTCGCCTTTAATAGGAGGTATTCAATGCTAAACTAGCTTGGATATAAACCAGCATCATCAAGATCAATTATCTTGATTTCATAATCTGAAATTTATGCTCTTAATTGATAAAAGCAATTTCAAATGCCAAACTGCAGGTTGACAATAATCGTACATGTAACCATCTCATATATGCATCTATAAGTGGTTCATACGATAGGTGAATGGGCCCATATTCACCTTTTATATATTTCAGATTAGGGTCTTAGTCCCAATTTTAGATGGTATAATCAATTTATTAAGAGAACAAGCAACACAAGAGAATTCTTGAAGAATCTTCTAGTCCTTCAGTATATGCTTATCAGAATTCTCAAATAGCTCATCTAAAAATGGCAAATGAAAACTTCAGGTTTATCATGGCATATTCTATCTCTTAATAAACTTCTGATTTACTATAGCACAAACTTTTAGATTAGTAAACTTCTGATTTACTGTGGCTACTTTTGTATTAGCAAATTTCTGATTTACTGTAGCTACTTTTACCTCAGTAAAACTTCTGGTTTATTGTGACTGCTTTTGCATTAGTAACCTTCTGGTTTACTGTGATACATGATATAGTACAAATTAAAGAATAAGGCGGGTAACTTCGCACATACATATTATTTTACCCCCTATGATTGTGGAAACATGAAGATTTTCAATCTTCCAATCATTTGTAGTCTCAATATGATAGCGATTTGTATTAGTAAACTTCAGGTTTACTACAACATATGTTTTGACCATAATCATATAATAATAATGCCATATTTGTATATAAACTCTTCTAGAGCCTTCATTTATTATTCACAATCTAATATTTATCGGACACTACTGGTGTCATGTGTCTTCTAGACAAACAATTAACTCTTCAGGAGTTTTTGATAATTTTGTACTATCAAATATCGCTCAGACACTTCTGGTGTCATTAGAAAAAAAATCATAACCAAATGAACAATAGAAAGACAATACTAAATTTATAAATGTAAGAAATTAAGAATTTTAATATTTCAACCACTACATAATGTTTTCCTGCTTCAGGAGGAAATTTTAATTGCTTACTACTTCAGGAGAAAATTTAAAATATAAAATATAAAATATTGAGTATATATTCTCTCAATCATATTACCTCTTCTGGAGGTAAATTGTAATATATTTACATCAAGAGCGCGTTCATATATTGTCACATTCACTTCAGAAAATGGATTAATATTTATGAAAATTTCTTATCCTTCAGGGAATGGAATATAATTATCTGAACGTGCATTAACTACATCACATTGTGATGCTTCAAACCTCTTTTAAGATATTTGCTGCTCAGGATCAAATCGAGGCATGTACGTACTATGGAGAATTTTTCTCTGACTTATCTTCAATTATAACCATAATAAGCCTAAATTATCACTTCTGGTGGTCATAGGCATATACCACTTCTGGTGGTTAACAAAACTTAGTTACAATGAGATATACAAAGTATTGCCACTTCTGGTGGTCGTACTCTCTTAGAGTTCAAGTGAACCATAAAATTAAGTCATAACAAGACTTAGGAAATATGCCACTGCCGGTGACTATATATTTTTTGAAAATTTCCATAATTAGACATCAATAGAGATGAAAATCATGGTCCTTTCTCGTAATATTTTTCTTCAGGAATAAATTTATGGCATGAACTGTTAAGTGAACTAATTTGGCTCCTTAGGACCAAAGAACAAAAGCATACTGTTAGTAGCAAGAAACAAGAATGTCTGTATGAAGGAAGTACTAACCTTTTGAGTAGAATTCTTAATTATGGCGATTGGATCTGATTTATATCCATAGACTTTTACTAACTCAACTCGACAAATAGTTAGAGTTAAGCAATATATGAAAGTGCAAAAATTAATGTCACAAGTCCTTTGCTACAAACCTACTTCAAGATAGCAAATCAGCAAGGGAAAATAATTTGTCGTTTATAAAGATAAAGTAATATAGTAAAACCTTAAGCCAAACATGGAATGATTTACATGCTTACTTTGCTAATATGGAAATAAATTAAATACTGACACCAAAGAAATATCAATCGTTCAACCCAATATAAAAATGGTAGAAATCTATAAATACAACAGTTTGATCTTACTTACAGCGAGAACCGATGCCTTCGGACGAGGATAACTATAGTAATACGTCTTTCAAAGTATGTTCTCAAGGCAGAGTCTCGTGCAGATAACGTGTTATAAAATAACGATTTTATAGTAAAGAAATCGAAGACAAGTACAGAGAGAGAGAGATTGATGTCTTATTCAATTTTCAAATTGATGTACATAATGAAATAAAATCTCCTCTATTTATAGAAGAAAGGAAGTTGCTGTGTAAACTGCTACTGCAAGTTGCTGTGTAAGCTGCTACGCAAGCTGCTGTGTAAGCTGCTACTGCAAGCTGCTGTGTAAGCTGCTTGTAAGTTGTTTGTAAGCTGCTACTGCTAGCTGATGTGTAAGCTGCTACTGCACCAAATATAGATAATCTTCTACCGGGGGTAATATTTATCCATAATGGAGTACCGAAATAATAAGCTTCTTCAGAAAACTTATTTCCAATAAAGTACCAAATAAATAAACATATTTACGGCGGAGTCCCATATAAATAACTTTTTTCAGGAAGCTTATGAACATCCATAATATAATATATATTTATAACGGAAAAGAGTATTTGCAAGTATATTGATTGCATGTGGATATAAATTTCACATAGAAAAATGATTGGAGCTTTGTGATGGAAAATCATGTATTTCATTTGATATACTCCGAAAATTAATTTCTCAATTTCAACTTTTCTATTTAAAGTTGACGCTGAAATAATGAAAAACATCGTAAATTGAACAATGACTTTTGAAGAGGCTTTGCGTTTGATTTGTATCTCGCGATCCTATATAGGGGTGTTTATCGATCTTACCGTACAATATTTAGATATTTCGGTTTTGTATTTTTGATATTCGATTTCTTAAAATATTATATTAATATCGTGCTTAATTAAATTCGATATGCTTCAGTTTTTCTCCTTTCGGTTTCGATTTATTCGGTTCGATAACTTTGATTTATTCAATTTGAATATTAACTAGTGCATAGAGTAATATACCGTAATATTCTTAATTAAAGTACTCAAAAGTACAAAACTAAAAATATTTGTTGACAAAAGTTTTGTCCAAAATCAGAAAATATCAACCCAAAGAAAAAAAACTGTACATTAGAAATGTCTTATTACTTGCTTAGAGTTAATTGATTAACTTAAAGAGTAAAGGAAAGTAAAATTTTAAATTTCTTATATTTATGTTATAATTGATAATATGTGTATTGTGTAATATAATATATATTTCGGTATGCTATCAGTATTTTGGTATTTTAAAACCATGCCTAATACCAATTTTTTAAAAAGTTTAAACCAAATATCATAGCGAATACCATATACCAAAATTTTCAATTTCGATACGGTACAACACTAATCCTACACCAGCTTGATTTTCTAAATTTAAATTTTTTGACCAGCTTAATTATGGTAACTTGTAAATTAACATGCAAATAATCAGGTTCTAATATTGCAATATTAAATACTATTATCTTGTCCTGAGTATTAATAAAGAAGAAAAATGGAAGACTTTTAAAGCCTGAAACTGTCAGCTGAACCATATGTTGAGGTCCTATTGTTAGTCATATTAATCCGTTTTATATCAATATAATAATTTCTCTGTCTCACATTATGTGATTGCATAGAGTCAAATGAATTTTTGTATGACTGCGATTTTATCATATGTTTTTTAAATATTTTAAAATATTATAATTTATAATAACTTTTTATGTACTTTATATAAATGTAAATATTATTTCAAAAAAAAAAATTGAAGATTCTTTAATTTGTCCTAATTTACATCCAAAATTAGATAGTTTCACAGTCGTATCACATAAATTAGGAAAGAGAGACTAATAACTTTTTAGCAGGATTTGGAATAATCTTTCAATCCACAGGACTGGCCTAGTTCTTCCACCATTGCTAATTCACTTTAATTTCACACACAAAAAGAAATCAAAGAGAGGTTTAATTGGTAGAGAATCTTAAGAAGAGTATTATGGTTCTTTTGTAACTTTGACCTTTTGATTCTATATTGTTTTTAGATGGAACAATCTCGTTATGGCAGGTAATTGTTCGTCAGTACAGTATATTTAATTATTTCGATTTGATATTTTTGGTATTTCATTTCTTAAAATGCTATACCAATAGTCGATACCGTACTTAATTAAATTCAGTATGGTTCGATTTTTCTTCTTTCGGTTTTGGTTTATTCAATTCGACAACTTCGATTTATTTGATTTGAATACTAACTAGTGCATAAAGTCATAAACTATAATATTCTTAATTAAAGTACTCAAAAGTACAAAACTAAAAAAAAATTGTTGACAAAATTTTTTGTCAAAATCTGCAAATATTAACCCAGAGAGGGAAAACTGTACATAAAAAAATAAATTTAATCATTAGAAATGCCGTGTTACTTGATTAGAGTTAATTGATAAACTTAGAGAATAAATTAAAGTAAAATTTTAGATTTTTTATATTTATGTTATTAATAATGATACATGTATTGAGTAATATAATATATATTTCGGCACAATATCAATATTTCTGTATTTTATTTTAAAATACCAAATATCATACCTAATACCAATTTTTTTTTCTTAAACCAAATACCATACAGAATACAAAATATCAAAATTTTCGATTTTAATACAGTAATTCGATATTTACCAAATTATGCACGGGCTAGCCAATTAAGAATCCACGGAAAATAATTAAGTGAAACGCATTAAAACCCTTCTAGAATCAGTGAAATTGACGGAGTATTTTTCATAAACCTCCAGGTTCCAGCAAAAAAGTCAAAGCAGTCTAGTTTAAGAGTGTGATTGGTACCAGGAAACTCATTTTCTGTGAAAAATATTTTTCTTAAAATAGATAAATATTTTTCTGGAATTTGGATTTTTGATTGATGAGGGGAAAATATTTTGGAAAATATATACATTAAACATTAATAGTAATAATATTAACAAATTCGAGAGCCTGTTGAATGTTGATGAAACTTCGAGTACTAAAGGAAATGTTCAAGAACTAGAAATACAAAAAGGAAATGTTTTATTATAAAGCACAAGTAACAGATGGAAAAGAATGAATAAGTATAATCCAGAGTTAGGTAAAGAATAGAAAGCAACTCAGATACATATGTTTTGTACGGTACATCAAATTAAGATATTCAACCTACTTAATATCATGCAGTGTTCGGTTACAGCTTGGATGGTTGTTATGTACCGTTTCATAATATATTATATTGTATCGTGTTGTATTGTACTGCATAATTTGATAAATATAATATTTGGATAAATTATGTCGTTTATCATCGTTTCATGATATCACGCACTAGCAATATGAAGAATAAACTTACAATATTATTAAAAAATTAAGATACAAGATAAAATTATTATATAAAAAAGTAGGGTAAATGATAAAATAAAATTCTTTAATAATAATGAAGGGTGAGATTAAGAGAAAAATACAAGGTAATAATGCGACCTCACCAAATCGGTCGTTACATAAAGTCACACATTTTAACGATATGATACAATAAAATTTAAGTAACAATCAAAACAAACATCATTTTTAAAATAACAATACGATACGATACAATACAATACAATAGATAACCGCCGTCTAAACAAGTTGTTAGCTGATACCTCTATATTTTGTACTTCCTCGCATTCTGATGCACGTCTGCTTTGGGTTGCTTCAACCTTCTTCCAATTCACCTCTTCATTGAGTTCCTTATCTCTACGAGAAGTGCCCTACACACTTCTGAAGTGTAAGAGTGTTATCTCAAGAATTTTCGCACAAGTCCCACCGGCATAGATCCCGAATAACTCTATTCACCAAAAGGCTTAGGCAAATAGAAAGTGAACACTTAGGATTTTTGCGACTTTTGATGGAATTGAACCCTGGTCTCCAATGATTTTCATCCCACTTCATTGAGGGGGTGTATTGACCTTCTTATTCTTCGGAGAATAAAATATATAATAACAACAACAATCCAATAAAATCTTACTAATAGTGTTTGGGAGATAGTGTGTACACAGTCCTTACCCTTACCCCGAAAATAGAAAAGTTGTTTCCCACAGACCAGACGAATCGGAGTATACAATATATGAGGTGTTAATTCACATGTCTTTGCTGCCAATAGATGCATGCTTCCATGATATGTTCTATTCTCCCCCTGACATCTCCAATTTCGCCTGTCAGCAGCTTCATTGGCCAGGAGGAGCATTTCCACTAAGATGAGAAATAGCCATTGTGCACAAGTCGGGACTAAACCAATTTCCCCTTTCCTTCATTTCTTTAAAAAGACTCAAGCAACTAGACAAACCCCTCCAACACCCGAATGCGCGAATGCATATATTATATCCCCATCAATCCAACGGAAAAATATGAATAGCACTAAGGGTGTGTTTGGCATGTTTGGTTAGCTTAAATGCTTTGGAAAACATTTTTCTCGTGAACTCATTTTCCTCTAATCGGAGAAAGTATTTGTAAACACCAGGAATAGTGAGATACTATTCAACATTTCTGCTTAAATAACCCCGGACGAAGGTTAACTAAATTGCCCTTGCAACTGTTAATTAAGAAGTCAACAATGAGAGCTTAAGACACTAAACTAGGACCAAGTTCGCTCAGAGGCACAAATTATGAGTTCAACATTGTTCATTTTCAAGAACATGTTAATATTGGTATTAATTGCGGTCAAAATTTCCAAATTTAAACAAGTTCTATCAAATGACTAGAAAGACCAGAGGAAGAACTCACGCTCAGTTGGTCGAGACAATAGAGGAGTGTGGGAAGCTTCTTTCTTCTTAGTACGATCACTTGATAAATTGCAAGGGGTGTCCTGTTTGGTCGCTCCTATTTAACCTATACCTATATCTTTTAAATTATTTAACTTATTTCATAATTTTTATAACTTCTAATACCTGTGTAAAACTTCAGCTTATTTAGTGCTGAAGTTTTTGCAAATGAACTAAATAACTTCAGCACTTCTGCTGAAGTATTTTTGAAAAAGCATAGAATGCTCTGATTGCCATTGCTACTTCAGGCCCGTATGCCTAAAGTTTATGCGAAAAGTGGGTACGTTTGTAAACTTTTTTACAAAATGAATATACATTAAAACGTGACCTAAGAAATAGGTATAGATACAAAATCCCAAGAAAAAAAGTTCTGTTAGCTTAGCGATGTGCGGCAGGTTATTGTCTATAATAGTTTTCAAGTAAAGGTACACCATGACCTACCAATTTCAACAGATGAAAAGCTTAGCATAGCTTCATGAAAAATTGCGGCTTGAAGTTTATAACTTCGGCATTCCCGCTCCAAATGTTCATTCAAAGACTTCTTTGCATCTGTGAAAAAGGTCAACAAAAATATTTGGACGTTACCTGTTAGATGGTGGGTCTAAGTCATGGGCCGCTCTACGTGGGTAGACCCGACCCATCCTTTTGTTGAAGGGATCAGATAAAATAATTTCTCAAAAAGAAGTTACTACATGTAAGTGCAGTGGGGCAGTTTTTGTTGATAATTGCTAATTGAGTGCTCTTAAATATAGATGTTATGGAATGAATTCATGTTATTCTGGAGATTTGAAGTCTGAATAACAGCCCAAGGATTAAGTTGGGATCGTGTTCGGGGATCAACGGATGATAAGGCAACGAAACGAAGAATCGAGCAGGCATATTGCGCATTGTCTAGTAAAATACACATAACTTTTCGCTCAGAACTCCGTTTGGGTCCGCAATATATTTTTGAAAAGCTAATTTAGAGGGCTACAAATTTCATATTTTACGTTTTTTCAAATTCCCAACAGAAAAGGGTGAAAAGTGCGCGACAAGTGCGCGGCCGCGCACTGACCGCGCATATGGGCAGAAAGTGTGAAAAGTGCGCGGCCAAGTGCGCGACCGCGCACGTCCTTTGCATAAAAGAAGGTATAATTGTTTAGGCCTGAACTTGGTATATATACATGGAAAAATGGTATTTTGAGTACTTTTGACACACTTTGTACCTAAGGAGGCAAGAACACACTAGGAGCAAGAAGGAGAATTCTTCTACGAGTTTTTCACTTCCTTCTTCCTATTTCCATTATTGTTTATGAATTCTAGTATTGTAGTTATTCATACTATTAGGAATATCTAATTTGTTATCCAGGGTTTTGATGGGACCTATTGGAGGATGATTTTCTTGTTACGTTAATATAAATTTGCTTTAGTTTTTTCTCTATTTGTTCAACTACTTTTATATTGTGGCTGGTTGAAGAGCTCTCAATCTATTGTGCCTATTTAGTGTGTATTACTCGGAAGAGAGTGCATATTTAGGTAGTTGTTGAACAACATCACTCCTAACGTATATGAGGAATCAATACGAAGGGTTTAAAGGTGGGATTAAGAATAACGAAACCTTGGTGCGATCCGAGTGAGTCGTAACTTAGTGCCAGCTAGAGTAATTCGGAAGAATATGTCTAATAAATTGTGGTAGTTACTTGGAAGAGAATTATGACACCCAAAGTACTCATGATCGGTAGAGAAAACTTAGGCAAATTTATAGGAAACGTAGCGGAAAGGATTCTGACAATAGGGAAAATCATAACTCTAGACCTCCTTAATCTTGTCTCCAGTCCTTATCCTTGTTAATTGATAGGTTTACTGATCTATAGTATTTATTAGTTAATTAGATAAAAATAAACATTATAATCTTTATAATTAGAAAATTATTTTGACTTGTGTTTCTTAGCGATATTGAACAACTGTAGCTGAGCCTTAGTTCTCTGTGGGATTCGACCCCAGACTTGTAAATCAGATTATATTTGCAACGATCGCTTAGTTCCTTTTATAAGGCATAGTTGGGCGTGATCAAATTTTGGCGCTGTTGCCGGGGAGCTAGCGGTGTAGCTGTAGGGGTACATATTTCTAGGTTGCAAGTTTGAACTTTTATTTTTATTTTCTAGTATTTGATTATTTTTTAAAATTTTTATTTTTGACTTGAGAGACATAGCATCTTGGAATTATGAGAGTTTTGATGTTGGTAATTCTACTTTTGATCCTCATTATGCATATTGTGGAGGAAATCGCCCACGGAAAAATTATCAAAATATTTCCGAGAGCGAGTTATGTGCACCAACTCAATCTTATGTGTGGAATGTGTGTGATATGTGTGGTGGTCAAGATGGTCACTTTTATGGTTGTGCTTATATTTCTTATTTCCCCCCAACCCCTTACTTTGATGAGTCTTCTTTTTCTTGTAAAGTTAATAGGAACAAAGAACCCAGGGAAGATGACCTGAAAGAGATCAAGGATATGCTAAAATACCCTGTGGAACAAAATAATGAGAAACAATTGCACATACAAAGGCAAGATGCTGATATTCGCAATCTGGAGGCACAAGTGAGTCAATTAGTTGAAGAATTTAATGTTCAACAAGCCAATATTGTGCATAGTAGCCAAGAGAAACATGCATTAGATAACGAAATTGAGGTTCTAATGGAGGAGGTCAGAGTGGAATACCAACAATCTATCCAACTAGATGTTGAAGATGCCGATGTTGTAGAAGAGATACTAGAGTCAACCAAGGATATTGAGGATACATATTTAGTTTACTCTAGTGTCATTGGTGTTGAGGATGTAGACATTCCCAATGTTCATGTAGTTGAGCGCATTGGTCCACACTCCAAGCATTTTTTCACATTGTGTTTGGATGATGATATAGAAATAGAGTCATCCGAGCCACTTGAGGAGTCAAGGAATGAGGAACAAGGTGCCTACATTCTGGAATTCTTCTCGCCAGAAAGTCGGAATTACACACCTCATCTAAAGGCCAAGAAGTGAAAAATACTACATTGTTTCCTTGGGCCAGTTAGATTCGTTCCACCACCCCAGAAGCATAATCATAAGCTTGAAGCAAAACTTGGGGTCCAATTCATAAGTTCGAAGTGGAGGCATAAAGTGATTCATGTCGTGCTGCGGCGTTAAATCAAGCGCTTATTGGGAGGCAACCCAACTTTACTGCTTTCTTTTATTTTTTATATTTTTAGTTGTATTATGTTTGTAGTGTCGATTTTTGATTTTCTAGGAGTATGGAAAGCAAATCCATTGAAAGGATGCAACAACAAACCAGATGGTTGGAACTCTGTATGAGGTACCCGCACGAAGGACCAAGCCTGGAAGAAGTCTAAGTACTCCATGAGCTGCTAGTGCTTCGGTCTTTGGCCTACCAAGGAGTTTCTTTTAACCTCTTGTATTTATGGGTGTGCATTGGGGACAATGAATAATTTTAAGTGCGGGGTGAGGAGATTGTCTTGATAACTAGGGATTTTAGCCTATTATTTGCTCTCGTTTGCTTAGGTTCTAGGTCAAAAATGCCAAAGGTATTCCCGAAAACTAACTTAATGTGCTTGCTTGCAGGTTTTGGTAAAAATGAGGCAAAGAAGCCAAAATAAGCTCATGAAAGAGTCAAACTTACACAAACCAAAAACAGGAAATGGACCGCTGATCGCGCTACAAAAGTGCGACCGCGAACCCTTTGGCGCGGCAGCGACAGGATTTACGCTATCAGCGAGATAGAGATTCAGAGAGATGAAAAGTGGAATCAAAGGGGAGAACGTGGCCCGCATCTAAATTACGCGGCCGCGAAGTTACTAGACGCGGACACAGTGGAAATTCCGCTGGGAGCGTGACCAGAGGTTCAGAAACTTGGCAAGTGAAACATAATTGAGGAGCGCGGTCCGCGAACATAATACGCGGCTGCGATTGAAGCCAAAGCAGACGCAAATGTATTTACGTTGTCCGTGGAAACCTAGTCCAATCCAAGCCCAGATTTAAGAAACGCGGTTCGCACTTGTTATTGCGCGGACACGAAAGTCCAAGCGCTGAGGCGCCCAATTTACGCTGTCAGTGAAATCTCCGTAGGGGCATTTTTATCCAAAAATTCAGCTGTGTATAATAGATCTTTTTCACATTTTTAGGTTAAGTTTTGTATCAGGGAACACGTGAACAACCGTATTTTACTGTTTTTAGTAATTTTAGAGTAGTTTTAGCTTCTATCTTTAGATTTTATTCTTGTATTTGAATTTTATGGCTTATATTACATCTCCATCTTTGATTTCTACCATTATTATGAGTAGCTATACCCATTAGCTAGGGTTGTGACCCAACCTTAGTGTGGGTATTTAGTGGGTCTTTAATTTTAGGGCATAATTGTTTATGTGTTAGTAATATTTAGCTTACTTCTTGCTTTAATTGTAGAATTGGTGGTTGCAAATACTGATTCATGCCTTTTTGATTTAGCTCTTCTTGAGAAAGAGGGCCTAAGTCTAGGAAAAGTAGGCTAATAAGGAATTGGGGTGAATTCAAGAGATTGATAGCCCCAATTAAAGGGTTAAACTTAGAGATAACAATACCCAACTTGAGCCAACTTCACTTGCATTGCTTGAACACCCATTTGAGCTTAAGAAAGCTAAATCGGGAAAAGTCACTCAAACTACCGAGAGGTATAGAGTGAGTATTTATGAGTGAAGGTTATATCACGATCCCAAACATAATAATATTGTCCTAGATTCTCGACCCCGATAGATACTCGTCTAGGCGGAAGTCATATCCCTAGTGCTTTTTATCATTTGAAAAACTCCCATAAAAACATTGTACTTAGATTATTGTGAGCAATCAATAACATTAAAATTAGAATAGAAACAATCCCAATCATGGTTAGAAGTGTAATTAGAAACAACACGCGCATCTAGATTAGGTAGAAACCCAACTCCCAACCAATATTAACTCCTTGTGGATATCGATCTCGATTTTTCGGGTAAAACTGCATCGACCACTCCTCGCTACTTTATAGTGGTGTAGGGTTGGAACTGATCACTTTTTGGCACCGTTGCCGGGGAGTTAAACGGTTTTGTCTATCTATCTGACTAGTTGTGTGTCTTGTTTTTCGTTCCTTCTCTTTTACTAACTTTTGTGTGTTAATCGCTTTAGGTACCAAATGGTTGATCCTCTCAGCAATGTTCTCCCAGGGGAGGAGGTGGAGAATAATGGTGATGATGAGGTGCATCTAGTACCTCAAGCTCAAAGAAGAGGCCGAGAGGCCAATGACAACATTCCAGACCCTCCGCCACCTCCTCCAAGGGCAGCACATCGGGTGCTTCCCAATGAAGGTTACGCCAGTGCTATTGTCCCACCCCGGATCCGGGCGAGCAATTTCCAGATTACAAATGTTATGTTTACTTTATTGGAGCAAAGAGGGTTTTTCAGTGGTGCTCCCCATTAGAATGCATATAAACATCTAAAGGGTTTTGTAGATACTTGTTAGGGAAGAAAACAGACAAACATGTCGGAGGATGAATTGAGACTGAGATTTTTCCATTTTCACTTAGAGGGAAAGCTTTGGACTGGCTCAAGAGGATCCTCAACCATTCCATCACCACGTGGGATGAGTTGACTGACAAGTTTATGGCCAAGTTTTTCTCACCGAGTCATATGGCAGCATTAAGGGATGGGATCTTAGCCTTCAAACAGGAACCTAATGAACCTCTTCATGAAATCTGGGAGAGATATAGAACTACGGTAAAGGAATGCCCCAACAATGACATGACTGAAGCAATGATTCGACAAAATTTTTACAGGGTATCAACACTACCAACCAATGCGTGGTAAATCAGTTAGCTGGGGGAAATTTTTTGAAGATGCCTTATGCCGATTCTTGTGACATACTTGATGAAATGGCTAACACTTCTTCAGCTTGGAAGAGTAGGGCAAATGTTCCTCAAGGTGACCCGAATGTAATCAATCTTCACAAGCAACTTCAAGACCAGGGACAAGCCATAGCTGAGTTGACAACTACTATGAATTAGCTAGCAAAAGCCCAACTTCAGCAAGTTCAAGGAATAAAGCAAGTAAATTCAATGGAATGAGTGAATTTACTGGTCAACAAGAGGAGAAAGCATGGTCAAAAAGTTCAAAGCAATCAATATCAATATGAACAAAGTGGAAGTGGCTACAACCAAGATGATTCTTATGATGACCAAAGCGAGAAACTTTTGTATGCCAACAACTACCAAGGACAACAGAGCAATGCTCCAAATCAACAATGGAGATCGCAAGGGAATAACCAAAATTGGAGCAACCAAGGCCAAGGAAATTGGAACAATAATAACAACAACAACTCCAACAATTGGGGGAACAACAACCAAAATTGGGGTGGCAATAACAATAACAATTGGGTGGGTAATGGAAATCGGGGGTCAGGCTTTCAAAGGACCCCAATGTATCAACAACCCAAAAATCCACCTCCATATCAATCTCAAGGCCAAAGTTCTTCAATAATGAAATGGGGCAGATAGAGAATATGTTCAAACAAATGATGGAAAGGAATGCCGATTCCGATGCTTAAATTTCCTCCCACACTACTTCCATCTGTAACCTTGAATTACAAATGGGTCAAATCTCTCAAGCATTGAACACTCGCCCTAAGGGGTCCCTACCAAGTGACACGGTAGTAAACCCAAGGGGTGGGAACAATACAGGCCATGCCATGGTGGTGACACAAGGAGCGGTCGAGGTGGTGAAGCAAGTACCTCCAATCAAAAGAAAGTTGTGAATGATGATGTTGTGTTGAAAAATGATGATGATCCAATAGTTGATGAGCAAGTGGGTGTTGAGAATTTGAACGATGAAGTGAGGATCGATATTCATGACAACAAGGAGGAGACTCAAAATGACGTGAACCCGTCTAGGGAACACGTAATAGACATATCGGAAATGGTATTGCCAAAAGCCAAGGATCCTTTGCCAAGGCCTCCTCCACCTTATCCTAAAATACTTGCAAATCAAAAGAATGAAAACCAATTCAAGAAGTTTATTGAGATGATGAAGGACTTGTCAATCAATGTTCCCTTAGCGGAAGCTCTTGAGAAAATGCCAAGTTATGTCAAGTTTATGAAAGAATTCGTAACTAAAAAGAGATCTATGGATTATGAGACCATCAAAATGACTCATCAAGTGAGTGCAATTGTGCACTTGATAGATCCAAAGCTTGAAGATCCTGGCGCATTTACAATTCCTTGTACCATTGGGAGTGCGGATTTTGCAAAGGCCTTGTGTGATTTGGGAGCAAGTATAAATTTGATGTCTTACTACGTATTCAAGACTTCGGGTATTTGTAAACCGAGAGCTACTTCAATGAGATTATAAATGGCGGATAGAACAATGAAAAGGCCGCTTGGTATTATTGATGATGTTCTTGTCCAGGTCGAAAAGTTTATTTTGCCTACTGATTTTGTGATTCTCGACTGCGGAGTCGACTATGAGATGCCTATAATATTGGGAAGGCCTTTGCTAGAAACAAGGAAGTCTTTAGTTGATGTGGAAACAGGGGTTCCGGGTGGGCGATGAAAAGTTTGTATTCCACGTGTGCAAATCGATGAGGCTGTCGAATAGTAATGAAGTTTGCTCTTTTGTGGATCTTGTGACGGAGGTGATAGTTGATGAAACAAGTGGCATGATCAATGTGGAAGATCCTATGGAAGCTGTATTATTGACCCATGAGGATAATGAGAGGGATGGCTTGGTTGAATGTGCAAATGCCTTGCAAGGAATGGGATCCTACTCTTATGGGCCCCATAAACTCTCCTTGGACTTGGAAAACTGGAAGACTCCACCGACAAAGCCCTCAATTAAGGAGCCACCAACATTGGAGTTTAAGCCTCTACCCTCTCACCTCAGGTATGAATTCTTAGGCCCATCTTCTACATTACCTGTTATTATTTCTGCTTGCTTAACCAAAGTGTAGGTAAACTCCACTCTTGAGGTACTTCAAAGAAGAAAAAAGGCAATTGGATGGACCTTAGATAACATTCGGGGCATAAGCCTCGCCTTTTGCATGCATAAAATTATACTTGAGAATGACACAAAACCTTCCGTGGAACATCAAAGGAGTTTGAACAAGGCTATTCAAGAGGTCGTCAAGAAAGAAATAATCAAATGGCTTGATGTATGGGTGGTGTATCCTATTTCAGATAGTGCATGAACTTCACCGGTGCAATGTGTGCCGAAAAAGTGGGGTATGACTGTTGTGACAAATGAGAAAAATGAGTTAATCCCTACTAGGACCGTGACCAGATGGAGGGTATGTATGAACTACCAAAAATTGAACAAAGTGACCCGCAAAGATCATTTTCCATTGCCCTTTCTTGACCAAATGTTAGACAAACTTGTCGGGCGTGCCTACTATTGCTTTTTGGATGGGTACTCAGGGTACAACCAGATTCTCATAGCCCCGGAAGACCAAGAGAAAACTACCTTCACATGTATGTATGAAACATTTGCATTCTACTGATGCCGTTTGGATTGTGTAATGCACCCACTACCTTTCAACGGTGCATGATGGCCATATTTACGGACATGGTGGAGGACTTCCTCCAAGTCTTTATGGATGATTTTAGTGTTGTTGGGGAATCATTTGAAGAATTCTTGGAAAATCTTGACAAGGTTCTAGCCCAATGTGAAGAGACAAATCTTGTGCTTAATTGGGAAAAATGCCACTTTATGGTCGAGGAGGGCATTGTCCTCGGCATAAGATCTCAAAGAACAGAATCGAAGTGGAAAAGGTGAATATAGAAGTGATTTCAAAGCTACCTCCTCCTAATTCCATCAAGGGAGTCAAGAGCTTTCTTGGGCACGCGGGTTCTACCAAAGGTTCATCAAAGACTTTTCCAAAGTGGTGAATCCCTTGTGCAAGCTACTAGAAAAGGATGCAAAGTTTGTGTTCAATGAAGAGGGCATGAAGGCTTTTGAGCTTCTAAAGTATATATTGACAACCACTCCAATCATTACCGCACCCAATTGGAGCTCTCCCTTTGAGCTCATGTACGATTCAAGTGACGTAGCGGTAGGAGCGATTTTGGGGCAAAGGGTAAACAAAATATTTCAGCCGGTGTATTATCCAAGAAAAATAATGAATGATCCCCAGTTCAATTATACGGTGACGGAGAAAGAGTTGTTATCAATTATGTTCGCCATGGAAAAGTTTCGGCCTTATCTCATAAGTGCCAAAGTGATTGTTCACACCAATCACGCGGCACTCCATCACTTGATGACCAAAAAGGACTCGAAAGCTAGATTGATGAGATGGGTTTTGTTTCTTCAAAAGTTTGACCTCGAGATCATTGATAGAAAAGGAAGTGAAAATCAGGTAACAGATCATTTTTCCCGTTTAGAAGAGGAAGGGAGGCCCAAATATGGTCTTGAAATTAATGATGCATTCCCGGACGAGCAACTCCTCTCCGTTTCTTTGAATGGTATGCCTTGGTTCGCGGATGTTGCTAATTTCCTTATTACCGGCATTGTCCCGTGTTAGACCTCTCTTAACCAAAGGAAGAAACTCAAACAGGATAGTTTGGATTATTATTGGGATGAACCCTATTTGTTCAAGATTTTCAATGACGAGGTGATTCATAGATGTGTCCCAGAGGAGGAGCAAATAAGTATACTTGATGCTTGTCATTCCTCGCCCTACGATGGTCATCATGGTGAGGTGAGAACTGCTTCCAAGGTTCTTAGTTGTGGTTTTTATTGGCCAACCCTATATATGGATGCAAGTGATCTTGTCAAGAGATGTGATGAATGTCAGAGAGCTGGGGGAATATCAAAGAAGGATAAAATGCCCCTAACCACTATTCTTGAAGTTGACATTTTTGACGTGTGGGGCATAGACTTCATGGATCCTTTTGTGAGTTTGTATGGAAACACTTACATTCTGGTGGCGGTTGATTATGTTTCCAAGTAGGTGGAAGCCGTGGCTTTTCCCAACAATGAGTCCCGGAGTGTGGTGGCGTTCCTCAAGAAAAATATCTTCACATGGTTTGGTACTGCTCGAGCAATCATCAGTGATGGGGGGTTCTCATTTCTGCAATAGGGCATTTGACACTTTGATTTCAAAGTACGGTGTCAATCACAAGGTGTCAACTCCTTATCACCCCCAAGCTAATGGACAAGTGGAGGTCTCAAACAGGGAAATTAAAAGCATATTCAAAAATTGTGAATGCAAATAGAACGGATTGGTCAAGGAAGCTCGATGATGCGTTGTGGGCTTATAGGACTGCATTTAAGAATCCAATCGGTATGTATCCGTACCAATTGATGTTTGGGAAATTGTATCATTTGCTGGTCAAATAAAGCCATGTGGTCCTCGAAGAGGTTAAATCTTGAGTGGGATGTTGCAGCAAATCTCCGGATGGAACAACTCAATGAGCTAGATGAGTTCCGGTATCATGCCTATTCAAGCTCATCATTGTACAAGGAGAATATGAAATACGTGCACAACAAATATGCCCGAAACAAGGAATTCAAGGATGGTAATTTGGTCCTTCTCTTCAACTCCCGATTACGTCTGTTTCCGGGAAAGCTTAAGTCCAAATGGAGTGCCCCCTTTGACGTAGTGCATGTAACACCTTTTGGTGCTCTTGACTTGAATAACAAAAATGGTGAAATCTTCCGGGTTAATGGGCACCGTGTGAAGCATTACTTGGGCAAGTTTTATGACAACCATGTGGTGGCCTTGATCAAGTTCCAATGATGATGGTAATCTGCATCGTGCTGCGACGTTAAATCAGGCGCTTCTTGGGAGGCAACCCAAGTGTTTTCTCTTTCTTTTTCTTTTTTCTTCTTAGATTAGGCTCTATTTTGAACTAACTGGTTGTGAGTTTTGTGTAGGAATTATTTGTACAGTGGAGGATTGTTGCTGGAAAAATTTGGCTAAGGATGGGATTTATGCTGACTGCGCTCAAAATTTCACAGTCAGCGGGGGCGTAAATGTGCAGCGAACGTGGACTTGAAAAGCCCTGAATGACAACTCTCTGAAGTTGCATTTGCGGCCGTTAATTCGCGGTCAACAGTGCTTATTTCACAGTTGCGCCTCTTTTTCCACTGTCAGCGGAGTTGGTCAAGAAGCAACTCTTCAAAAAGCCAAAAGCGCGGACCGCGATGAAATTCCGCGGTTGCGCCCTGGTAGGTCGGTGGGTCCGTCTGTTTTTGGTATAAATAGAAGGGCCCATCTCCTTTTACCTTTTTCGACCTACCAATTCTCAAACCCATACAATACTGTTCATTTTCTTCTGCTCTGGCATCTTGAATTCATTGCATTAATCAAGAAGTTCAATTTCTACCACAAATCAAACAACCGGTATGCTAAATTTCTTAACCAACTATTACGCGGCGCCTTCCTGATGTTCTTTGGAAGGGCGACGTAAGTCTAAGCAACCGATGTCAAGGTGGTTGCTGTTCGCCAAGTGAGGTCCCCTCCGCACGCTAGACGAGATTGTCAGTGCCGTGCAGGAAAACCAATGCCAACAATTTGAGAGAACAGTAATGAGAATTGAATAAAAGCTTGATTGAATTAATGAAAGCTGTTACAAAGAGAGCAATGAGGTGTCGAGGGGGATCCTTTTAGTTCGTTATTTTCTATTCTTTTAGTTCCATTTTTGTTTTTTTTTTCCTTTTGGTTAGGGTTAATACAAGCCTAAGTCAAAATAATGTACAATTGAGGGTTAATTCAAATAGGTAATTGATTTTCAGGCCTAATGGGGGATGGGGTTGTCCATTCTGCTGTTTAATTGCAAAAACTTTTGATAATTGAAAACCCTAGGTCGTAAAACCTTCACTAGTGCCGGTGTACTTTGAATTCCGTGGACCGTTGCCCAAATTTCACGATCCGCTTCATAGATTTAGCTGTGCTAAAATGGGTTGCTTGTTCGCGGCCGCGAAGTTATTTTCGCGGTCAGTGGCTAACATTATGCGGCCGCGCTTATAATTTCGCGGACCGCGCTCCTCAGCTTCAGAGAGTCATTCAACTAGGTTTGCGGCCCCATTCATTTTTATGCGATCATCATTTCTTGTTTCGCGGTCGCGCCCAGATTTACGCGGTCAGAGTAAAGTCAGCTTCAGAGACTGGGTAGTCTGATCCCTAGTCTTCCGTGGCCGCAATTCTTTTTACGCAGATCGCGGTGGCCAGTTTGTGGCCGCGACTCCTTTTTCTCTATCAGCAGACCACTGCTCTGTTAAACATAGTGATCATTTATTTCATAATTTATTGAATAACATTACTAATGAGCTTTCGCTGATTGTGTATGCAGATAATGGTTAGATATCAAGGTGGTCTAGAAAAATAACAAGGGAGGGGAGATTCCTCCCGGGGCCGGGGAAGAGGAAAACAGACAGTACCCCTAGCTCTTAAAAGAATCATTGGTAATAAACAAACCCTCCGGAGACCACTCCAGACACTTCGGAGACCAGTGAATATGTCCCCTCCCGGGAGATGTCTGAGGGGGAAGCTTCCCAAACCCAATAAAAGGTTCAATCTCAGCTCTATCGCCTCTTCAATGAACCTACCTCATCGTCTGAGTCATCTGATGGCTCAGAAAGAGAAGGAGGTAGTGAGACTTCGGCACCACCTGCCCCGTCTACTGCAACTCCGATCTCCACAGTGGCCCCAATTAATATTAATGATGAAGAGGATGTCCAGGATGACAGGAGAGGTGGTGGTATGATGTGTGGCTATAATTCATGGTTTAACACGTTATGTGCCTTACATTTTATGTGCGTTAATGATAAAAATACACTTTGTATGTGCATAATGGAGTCTATTTCATATGTAGGTGAATTGGAGATGGAATCCGAGCTAAATGGATGCATAAACATAAAAAATATGCTCAAGAGGCAAAAAGGAGTGAACCGGGCTAAAGCTGGGCGTTTGAGCCCTAAGGCCAGGCCTGGCCTGGCTTTATCCAGGCGTTTGGGCCATAAAGCCAGGTCCTTGGTCTGGTCCAATCCGAGTTTTGAAGATTTTAAGTGTTTCCCGATTTGAATAGAAGTCTCTTACACGTTTAGGGTTTATCCCAAACATATAAATAGACCCAAAAACACAACTTGGGGGGAGATGCCATTAGAGACAAGAGATGCCTGTGGAATACGACTCAGAGAAGCAAAACATTGATTTTTACAACTTTTTTATTCATTACTTTGTAGTTTAATTATGCAAGTTATTTTAGAGTTGATTATTATGAGCATGTTTAGCTAATTTCCTTAATCTAGGGTTTTGGTGGAACCCGTTGGGGGATGAACTTATTGTGTTATTAATATAGTTTTGATTGGTTGATTAATCTCTATTTGTTCAACTACGTTCTTGTTGTAGTTGATTGAAGGGCCCTCAATTAGCTGTTCCTATTTATTATGTATCTACTTGAGAGAGAGTGCATATTTAGGTAGTT
>MDKI01050990.1:0-11599 GCA_005239505.1 Nicotiana paniculata | reverse complement strand
CACTTTAAGTGGAAAAACTCCCGTACCCCCTTTGGGGCGTATAAAAAAAGGAGGTGTGACAGATAGTAATTGACGTGGGCGAGGATTTCATTAATTAGAGTACACAAGTTGCTAGATCCTGCTGAGCCCCGTACTTGTTCGTTGGGCGAAGCGTTTATTTATTATTATTGTCTTTTCTTTTGAACTCTTAGAGTCGCTCCACAGTTATTTTCATTAAGGTCATGAGTATTCATTTGTTATATTAGACTAGTCGTTAGTATTGCACTTTATTTCCGTATTTTGAGATGGGTTTAGTATTATTATTATGTTGATAAGGTTGGTAATGTTGGTGAAAACTAGTTTTTGGTTAGTTGATAAAGATTATGACTGATATAGGTTAACATTGGTTGGTTGTTATTTGTTTACAAGATATGAGAACTTCTGGATAGTCCTAAAACAGAAAAAACTGTCTGATTTTCTGTAAAATACCGATAAAACTTACTTGGGAGTACTTACTCCTAAGTACCGATCATGATCCTAAATTAGGTCATGACATTATACCTTAGGGGAGGTCTCTAATGTTATCGCAAAAGTGATTGAATGCATAAAAAGCTATGACACCAAATGTTACAATTAAAATTCAAAAAATAGAATTGAAAAGAGAAATACAATTTTCTGGGGACAAAATTGAGAAATATTCTTGAATAAAGATGGTCTTTAACAAAGAGAAATTTATATTGTGTGGTTGTTAAAAAAAGTTATTACCCTAACTTTTACAATTTACCTAAAATATTTTTTCAGTTCAAATATTATAAATCATAGCCCAGTGGATAAAACCAATTGTCCTATATTCTCGGACAAAAGACGAAACAAATAAGTACAAATTTTGTCTCCAAAATTATTGTTCTCTTTTTAATACTCCACTATACTTCTTTTCCCTCCCCAAATCTTACCATCTAACTTTTTCTGTTTTTATTATTTCACTTTTTTTTTTCAATTCTTCCACTCTACACTTTTTCTCTTTCTTACTTTTACTTTTTTTCGCAATTATTTTTTCTTAACTTAGCACGTGGCTTTACATAGTTTTTTTTTATTCCCACCCGGTGTCCGGTACCCGTATTGGAGCCCGACTATATCCGGATTCGCGCCGTTTAGGACCCCATTCGGAGGGAACCGCTCCCTACCAAAAAGTTTTCATACCCAGGACTCGAACCCGAGACCTCTGGTTAAGGAAAGAGCAGTCTCATCCACTGCACCACATCTTTTGGTGATGGCATTACATAGTTACTTGTTTAGACTTGGATAATATTTGTCTACCGACTCTTTTCATTTAATCTCTTTTTCTCTTCGTTTATTGGTTACGTAGCAGCGTTATTTGGTACATCATGTCCCTTTATAATTTTAAATTTAAAAAAATAATTTTTTTAAATTTCTTACGTGTAAAAACAGATTTCTTAACTGTAAAAGTAAATCTCCAATAAAATTATAAAACTAAAAGTATATTTGTAAGGAGCCAAAAAACTAAATGACTCGTATCTTAAATAACCACTTGTTTAGACTTGATTAACATTTGTTCATTTAGCTCTTCTCATTTAATCTTTTTACCACTATTTGTACGAGTGTTTTTTGAGAATTACCTAGAAAAAGTTTTCGAAATTTGATTAAAGTCTTACATAAATTTCTTAGGTTAATGTTAAGATGAATGATACTCGAAGTGACAGAAGAAGAGGTGAGATTTTCTGGTCAAGCTCTACATATTACTGATGGTGTATATTGGCGGGTATGGTAATTTTTGTGAGAATATGAAATTTTAAGGGTTTTTTTTTTGTGCACTTCTTCTTCTTCTTCTTTTTGGGCTATAGTAATACTCCTTCATGTCTATAATAAGTGACCATTTTAATTTTTTTATTTTTGTCTAAAATAAATATTTATTTACATAATCAAGAAGGAATTAATTTTATTTTTTTAAAAATTTGCCCTTATTTACACATTCCAAACAGTGTTTTAAAAGGTGTGGGCGTAAGGCGGGGCGTTTTACATATGCCTCAGCGAGATGTAAGCCCCGAGGCACGGGGCTTAAGCCCCATAGGTATTTAGTTTTTAATATTTTATAAAAAAAATACAATTATAGTAAATATTTATAAACATGTAAAATTGCATAAAAATTGAAGAAAACTATAAATGTGTGATATATATATATATATTATATATTTCACAGTGCTCCATCCCTACAAAAAAAAACTAGTCAAAACAGTCTATTATATGCTACTTACAAGCATAAGTAACTTGAGTCTAAAAGAATAAAGTTTTCTACGTGGAGGAACAAAAATGATGACTAACCTGGAATTTCAACTTTGAACTTGTTGTTATAAAGGAGAATAGAGTTTTCTTTGTATTTGTAAAATAAAATTGAATAATTCGTTGCTTTTGGGAGATATTAGTAGACTAGCGGACAAAATAAAGAATTGAAAAAGACCATGAATTAGTGCTTCAATCAATAAAAAAAGGTTTTAGCTTTTAATTTTAATACATTTAAGTTCCTTTTAAAAACTTTTGAGTAATTACCAAGCTAACTTTTTAGAATTTGGGTATTATATGAATGACTAATTTAATTAATTTTTTTTTAATTTGAAAAAGTCTCGGGCTTACGCCTCACTTAAAAAAACACGTCTCAAACTCCCGAACGTACGCGCCGAATTGCTGGGCGTACTCCTCATGAGACTTTCGCCCGGCACCATCGCCTCGAGGTATTTTTGGTGCCCTTCGCCCCAGGGCCGCCCCGAAAACGCCTTTTAAAACACTGATTCCAATGTGTCAAGATAACAATTAATTAAGATTAATTTAATGAATACATCTTTTTTCTTTAGGAATTCGTATTTTCTTAATTGATATGTCAAAAATAAAATGGTCATTTATTGTGAACCGAAGAGAGTATAGTACTTGGAGCTCTGTACAAGCTATGGTCAAGCACGGCAGTGGCATAAAAGTAAGAGGACTTTGTTAAGTAAATGCAATGAAACTACACTTGTCAAATCATATTTACTTGGGAAAAGAGCCAAATATACCATTCTACTTTCATATATTCTTTACATATAACCTCCATTATATTATCGAGCCAAATCTACCTTTATCATTACATTAATCGGACCAATTTATCCCTATAATCAGTAAACTTTTAAAAATACCCCTTGATCTGTTAAGTAATCCAGAATCTCCAAAATTTCTTTTATTTAAATCACTTGTTGTTCTTCTTGGTCCACTAATTTTGAAATAATTGGCATTTATCTACTTTCTGAATTAGAGAAAAAAATATTAAATAATACAACCGAATAAACAAAGTATAGTAAATTGAAAAATCTAAATTACGCAACTTTTCTAAATTCTAAAAGCATTTACAGCATCCTAATTTTAATGAATTCGTTGCACCAAATGTATGAAAACTTTGCAAGCATTAGTGATTGAAGTTGAAGTTCCTCAGAGAATTTACATTGTCTAATTCAACTTTACTTTAATTAAATGCCTACACATTTTGCACTCTTAAATTAGTCGATCGAACTATATACTAACCAAGCAATGACAAAATATATTTGAATATACATGCACATACATGATGATCAACTGCATATAATACACAATAAATAAACCCACTAAATTATACGATGTGTATATGATTGAAAAATAAATGAAATTTTAAACCAATTTTATTTATTACAAAAAGATAAATGAGTGCATTGGTAATTGTAACAACCCGACCAGTCGTTTTACTTTTAGAACCCCATTTTCCTAAATAAGACTTTTCGTACATGATTTTACTGTTTTATGACTTGCGGGGATGGTTAGTTCGGGATTTGGAATGGTTCGGGTTGAAATCGGAACACTTGGTTCCTTAAGGTTGGCTTAAAATGCCAAGTTTGACTTCGGTCAACATTTTGAGAAAACGACCTCGGAATCGGGATTTGGCGGTTCCAATAGGTTTGTATGATGATTTCGGACTTGGGTGTATGTTCAGATCGGGTATTGGATGACCCGGGAGTGTTTCGACGCCTAATAGTGAAAGTTGGTTCTTGAAGATTTTAAAAGTTCTTTAAATTTGATTTGGAGTGGGTTTTGGTGATGTCGAGGTCCAAACGGAATTCCAAGACCGCAAATAATTCTGTAATGTCATTTAAGGCTTGCACGTAAAATTTGGAGTCATTCCGAGTAGTTTAAGTACGTTTCAGCGCACTGGAAGTAAATTGAAGAACTTGAAGGTCTTAAGTTTGATTCAATTGGTTTTGGGGCATGATTCTTAATTTTAATGTTATTTTGGGTGTTTCAAGAGTTCAAGAAAGTATGTTTCATGATTCCAAACTTGTTGATATATTCGAGCGGGGCCCCGGGGGCCCCGAGGGTCAATCGAACGAGGCTCAGACTAAGTTAGAAGTTGGGAGCAGCTGCTGAAGCTCCAGTTCTGTCAAAACCGCACCTACTCTTGGCCAGCCACAGGTGCGAGCTATGAGCCGCAGAAATGGAAATGCGGAGGATGCCCAGGCACCGCAGATGAGGAGGAATTTACGCACCTACGTGACCGTATGTGCGGATACTGTTGTCGCAGGAGCGGGAAGGGCTCGCAGATGCGGCTCCTTGTGTTCGCAGATGCGGAGCCTGGCCAGGCGAGGAAAAGGCACACTTGCGAAGGTCTTGCCATGCGGGACCGCAGATGCGGCTAATGCACCGCAGGTGCGAAAATCGTTGGGGTAGTGCCCTTCATTTAATACGGGACTTAGGCCTTTTTCTCCCATTCTTTACACATTTGGGCGATTTTAGAGTTTCAAAAGGGGGAGATTTCAACCTGTCTATTAAGGGTAAGTAATTCCTACCTTAATGTGAGTTTAATACATAGATTATAGGTCGATTTCAACATGAATATTGGTAAAAATCATGGGTTTAGATGAAACACCTAGGGTTTAATAAAAATGAGATTTTACCACGAAAATGATTATGAAACTTAATGAAAATCATATATTGTGTTCTTAAGGTTATGGGTAACGACTTTCTTAAAAAAAAAATCGGAAATCAGACGTGTGGGCCCGGGGGTGAATTTTAGGAATCTTACAGTTTGGGTTGGTTAATCACTTTAATAGCGGAGATATGAACTTTTGAGCATTGATTGATCGATTTATGTAATGTTTGGCTAGTTCCAAGTTGTTTGGCACCAAATTTGGAGGTTTGAGCGCATTATTGAATTGGGAAGTAGGCTTTGAGACGAAGTAAGTCTCTTTTCTAACCTTGTAAGAGGTAACTTACCCCATAGGAACTTAATTAATATGTGTTGTTATTTGTGGAGGCTACGTATGCATGAAGTGATGAGAGTCCGTACGTAGCTACTATTCATGTATATGTCCGGGTAGTTTTAGGTTTACACCATGCTTGTGGACACCGTTATTTGATTATATTTGTTAACTGTACCTAATGGAACTAAGTTGGGTATTTTTAAGGATTTAAAAGCTTCAAGTTGAATTTTCTTTATTTTGAAATGAATCAAGAAAAGGTTATGATTTATTGATAAATTTATATTTGACCGCGTCGCATGTATGATTCGCGAGAGGGGTAATAGATGCAGATATGGTTCGTGCCATTCGAGCCTCGGCAGTGCTCAATTTACATTTATGTTGAATTGGCCCGAACGTCCTTGGTGGTATTCGTGTGGGATAATAGAACTGGAAGTTCCTTTCATAATTGGTATAAATTCATTGTTTGTGTGATCATATGTCTTAAAGGAAGGAAGTGATTTAAGTTCTTAAATATGGTGAAGACTTGTTCAGTTATTTCTTGTTTTGAGTCTTATTCTTGTATATCACGCTTAATTAGAATTTCACATTATCATGTTATTGGCCTTAGTAAGTGTCGGAGTCGACCCCTCATCACTACTTCTTCGAGGTTGGACTAGATACTTACTGGGTACATATTATTTATGTACTCACGCTATACTTCTGTACTTAATTGTACAGGATCTGAGGCAGGTGCATTTGGTTACCAGTCTGGTGCGCAGATATGATCCCCATCTCGAGAATTCACGGTGATCTGCCTTCCAAGCCGTTCTGCAGCGGCTGGAGTCCCTCTTATGCTTTATTTTTCTATCTATTTCCTTTCAGACTGTAGGCTAGTAATCTTTTGTATATTCTACTAGATTGCCCACATACCTGTGACACCAGGTCTTGGCACACATACTAGTAGACTTATGATTTTGGTATTATTTACATGATTACGTTTTGTACTCATTGCTTCTGTTTAATTTTTGTCACATTGGAAAATTTGTAAATCTTTTCAACGAAAGTAGAATTATTATCCACTTAAGTAATTTACCCAAACGGGAAATCACTAGTTCGATTAGTGTTGGCTTTCCTAATAACGGTGTTGGGCGCCATCACGACCTATAATGGAATTGGGTCGTGACAACATGGTATCAGAACACTAGGTTCACGTAGGTCTCACAGCAGGCCTAGTAGAGTCTTGCGGATCGGTGCGGAGACGTCCGTACTTATATTCGAGAGGCTATAGGGTGTTAGGAAACTACTCTTTATTTATTTTCTATCGTGCAGTTGATGGTATACTAAATTCCTTTTTCTCATTCTCTTACAGATGGTGAGGACGCGTATGGCGGATGTTCCAAACCTGGGAGGAACTGCTCCCCCCGTTGCTAGAGGTCGGGGGAGGGCACCTGCTCGAGGTAGGGGACGAGAGAATCCCAAAGCTACCCTAGTAGCTCCACCAGCGGATCCAGTGGAGGATACCATCATTGAGGAGCAGGGGAGGTGCCTGCCGCATAGCCAACCCCGGTAGATTTCATGTCAGCACCAGGCTTTCAGGAGGTTATGGGCCGTATGTTGCGGTTCATGGACACCATGACTCAGGCTGGTTTATTTCCAGCAGACCCAGCCATATCTCAGGCAGGAGGGGGAGCACAGACCCCTGCTGCTCAGGCTCCTAGGCATGGAGCTGCAGTATATCAGGCTCCGGGTACACTACCCGTGGGCGGATCCTAGCCAGCTGCCGCAGAAGCTATTGGACAGATAGACTAGGCTACACCCTCCTATCTTCGGGGGCGAGCGACATGAGGATCCTCAGGACTTCATTGACCGGTGCAGGGACAAACTGCACAACATGAGTATATTGGAGTCCCATGGGGTGGATTTCACTACTTTTCAACTGGAGGGAAGGGCCCGTAGATGGTGGTAGTCTTATCTTCTTGGCAGACCAGCGGGATCTCCTCCCATGACTTGGGACCAGTTTATACAACTTTTCTTGGATAGGCATATTCCACCCTCTCAGATGGAAGAGTTGTGAGGTCAGTTCGAGCAGCTCGAGCAGGGTCAGATGTCAGTGACCGATTATGAGGTGAGATTCTCTGAGTTGTCTCGCCATGCACTTATGATACTTCCTACCGACGCAGAGAGAGAGCAGAGATTTGTTGTGGGGTTGCACCCCACTATTCGGGCTAGTATGGCCCGGGAGGTTGATGGGCACTGGTTATTAGCTAGTAATGGAGATTTCTCGGAGTATTGAGGGCTACCACCAAAGGGGTAGAGATCAGATGCAGCAGGATAAGAGGACTCGTTGCTCTAGAGAGTTTAGAGGTGCCCCGACCAGGGGCAGAGGTCAATTTGGGAGGAGTCAGCCTAGAAGGCCCACATATCCAGCACCACCACCTCCTCGGGGTGCTCCATTGCGACCCTATTTCAGCTCCATGCCGGAGAGTTCATACCGCCCACCAGCCATTCAAGGTTCTTCTAGTGGGTGCCACCTGTGTCAGACATCGGGGCAGCAGTCTATGGTACCGAGAGGTTGTTACGAGTGTGGAGATCCGGGTCACATGAAGAGAACATGTCCTAGACTTCGGGGCAAGGCAGTACAGCAGGGTTATCAGCCCATGATTGCAGCACCATCCATCCGACCGCCCAGAGGTGGGGGACAGACAGGTAGGGGTCGTCCTAGAGGTGGAGGTAAGGCAGGGGGAGGTCATTGTTCAGCCAGGTGGAGGCCAGCCAGCCGGCGCTCCAGCTAGATTCTATGATTTTTCGGCCAGACCAGATGCAGTGGCCTAGATGCCGTGATCACAGGTATTATCTCTATCTGCGGTAGGGATGCTTCGGTATTATTTGATCCAGGGTCTACCTATTCATATGTATCATCTCTGTTTGCTCATTTCCCGGATATTCCTCGTGAGTCATTGGGTACTCATGTTTATGTGTCCACTCATGTGGGTGATTCTGTGGTTGTGGATCGGATCTATTGGTCCTGTGTGGTCACATTTTGTGGTTACGAGACTAGAGCGGACCTTCTGTTATTTGATATGACCAACTTTGAGGTCATCCTGGGCATGGACTGGTTATCCCCATATCACGCCATCCCGATTGCCATGCCAAGACTATTACCTTGGAAAATACCAGAGTTTCCTAGATTGGAGTGGAAGGTATCACGCCCCAAACCTGGGGAGGCGTGGTTGACACCCGGTACCGTGCTGGCCCAAGCGAACCACATTGTAACTCATGATCGTTCGACCAAAACTAGAACATACATAGGTCGAATTAGCTGAAGTCATTCCTTTCGTAACTATCATGGGCCCACATGGCCATAACTCATAATGTATATATGTAAGTGGAAAACATTGTTTCACTGAACCATTTTTCTTAAAACATGAATACGTATGGGCCGTCAAGGCCTCTGACATACCATACAAAATGAACCTCTGTCTACAAAGCCTCTAAAATTATTTGACATCAAATGGGACGTGGTACCGACCTACCCATAAGTCTGTAGCAAAACTCTGACACGATGACTCATAGATTCGGCTACACTCCGAATGAGGTGGAGTCTTACCGATCCTTTGCCGAACGCCAATCTCGTCTACTATAAAGGCTCATCAAACTGATTATCTATACCTGCAGGCATGAATGCAGCGTCCCCAACAAAAGGACGTCAGTACGAATAATGTACTGAGTATGTAAGACAGAACTGAAACGTAATAATTAGTAAACACTAATTAAAGACATACAAGAATCAACCTGAATCTCTGAAGTGCCATCGTATATGCATATTTATTATACTTACATATATAGTGCTTCTCTTTTAGACTATTTCTGTTATCCATATCGTATGATGCATGATTGCCCAACTGATCAGTGGTAACTGCCCGACCGACCATAGCTCTGTGGTAAATATGTAACTTCCCAGACGACCGTAGCTCGGTGGTAAATGCATGACTGCCTGACCGGCCGTAGCTCGGTGGTAAATATGTAACTGTCCAACCGGCCGTAGCTCGGTGGTAAATACATGACTGCACGACCGGTCGTAGCTCGGTGGTAGATGAATATGCATGACTGTCCAATTGGTGGTAAATAATGATACATAACTGCGCAACCGGTGGTAACTACCTGACCGGCCGTAGCACGGTGGTAAATGCATGAAGATGCATGTCTCACTATATTATAAACATTGACATATTTATCAAATACCTCAATAGGGAACTAGAAACATACTTAGAAATGCTTGAATATCATTTTATAGGAATGAATAACTTAGATATCCTTAACTGCTAAAGAGTAGAACCACTTATGGAATGTCATTACGTTTATGTATTGTTACTTGGATCATGCCAAAAGAAATAAAGGATAGCCTTAACATACCTAGAGTAGGGAAAAATTCGTATGATATTCTTGGAAAGGGTTGCACCGTACTCCTTAAAGTTGACCGTCAATCAATTGCTTTTATGTCCTTGTTAAAAGAAATCAATTATTTTTATGTATATGCGGTGCCTAGGCCAGCAAACCTCAATTAATGGTTGGAAATGAAGAATTGTACTCTCAAAGTCATGTCCTATCCTTTGGGAATGATAGCGTTGATATGTAAGCACATTCGAATTAAGGCCAAATCTCTAGGATTGCTTGGCACTATAGCCCCGCTCCCTTGAAGCCTTAAGGTTATAAATACAACAAGCTGAGATTTTTTTTCTAAAAGCTAGAATGACTTAGAAGGGAGAATCATCAACTTCTAATCATTTCAACCATCAATGTACGCTGTTCTAACTAACATAAAAATGAAGATTTATGGCTACAACCAAATTTCCCATGAAATAAAGAGAGACATACATACATCTATGGTTATATGAATAAAGGTGTCTTGTGATTATCATGTTAGGTTGCCACATAATTCAAAGTGACTAAGAGTCACTTGTTTGGAAAGTGGCTTGTTGCCACGTAATTCCCTTGTTGGGGAATTTAAACTTTATCCAATAATCAATTAGGTAGTACCCCGCTACCCGGTAATTAACTAATTACCCGCATAATTAAGAATTGTCTCAAATTACTTAAAGTTCTACTTATTTTTAATACACTATTATTTCATTAAAACATCCATGTATATATATATATATATATATATATATTATCAACTTCTAATTTTCCTAATCTCATATAAAGAGTAAAATTCTCGTACGCTTAATTCTTAAAATGGTAAAAACATAACCTTTTTTTTGTGGGAAAATAATTTCTATCTTCACAATAAAGAAAATCTCATAAACTTTCTTATATTATGTGTATAATTTGCCATATTCGAAAATAGTAATAATGCTAACTATCCAAATTATACTTATAAAACTTTTACTAAAATACTTCACTTAAAAGAAAATGTCACACTAACATAATATCTAACGGTATCAAGGTTGTAAACTTACAGGGTCTCATAATAATAATGTCTTAAACCCTATATATCCTAATAGACATAATCCCTTCGAACTCATGTGGATTTACTAAGGCACATCCTAATGCTAAGGTACGGGATGTAACAGAAAGGTTCATTTGTCAGTACATCTAGTCAGGTTATCTCTTTTCTGAAGGCTCGACATATGGTCGAAAAGGGTTGTTTGGATTATCTAGTCTATGTCCGGGATACTACCGCAGAGTCTCCGACGATTGATTTAGTGCCAGTGGTCCGGGAGTTCGCCGATGTGTTTCTTTCTGACCTTCCAGGCATGCCGCCAGATCGTGATATTGATTTCTGTATTGACTTGGCTCCAGGAACTCAACCTATATCTATACCACTGTATCATATGGCTCCAAAATAATTGAAGGAGTTGAAGGAACAACTTGAAGAGTTGCTAGCAAGGGGTTCGTCAGGCCGAGTGTATCACCTTGGGGTGCACCAGTATTATTTGTGAAGAAGAAGGATGGGACTATGCGGATGTGAATTGATTACCGCCAGTTAAACAAAGTCACAATTAAGAACAAGTACCCGTTGCCACGTATTAATGATTTGTTTGACCAGTTGTAGGGTGCTAGGGTGTTTTCTAAGATCGACTTGAGATCGGGATACCTGTTGGTCCCAAACACACACGCAAGTATATGTGGTCGTAGCAAGTAATATAATGTTAAATCAAATGTCGAACCCACAGGGACTTGCGTAAACTACTTGCTGAATCACTCTTATTGTTATTTAATCGAGCCAAAACAAAATCCAGGAATGTAACTAATTTATAGTACGATTCTATGAACTAACTAATTATCAAGCGACAAGAATATTTTTGAGTGTATTTAGTAGAGACAAATATTCCAGGGTTGTGATCAATTCACCACTCGTATTGCAT